>CAAKHF010019432.1:2500-29639 GCA_901007745.1 Hippocampus kuda | reverse complement strand
AAACATGCATGGCAGGCGGATTGAACACTCTAAATTGTCCCTAGGTGTGAGTGTGAGCGTGCATGGTTGTTTGTCTCTGTGTGCCCTGCAATTGGCTGGCAACCAATTCAGGGTGTCCCCTGCCTACTGCCCGATGACAGCTGGGATAGGTTCCAGCGCCCCCCGCGACCCTAGTGAGGATAAAGCGGTTCGGAAGATGAATGAATGAATGAAAATGTCAATATTGACTGATACGAAATACTTAATAAGCACATTGTTTAAAAAGGTGTTTATTTAATCCGTACTTTGACCAGTTTACAGTAATTACTTATTTATCTTATAAATGTGTGATTTATTTATCTTATAAATAAGTAATTATAAATTATAAATAAGTAATTATAAATAAGTATATCTTACTTATTCTTTTTGGTTATGCTATAAGTGAAATCCGTGAAATAGTCGCCTTCATTTTTTACAATTATTTCATATAAAATACAATACTGTATTAAATGAAACAAAGAATAAACCTTTTTTTCAGGCCCAAGCATTTGTGTGTGTGTGTGTGTGTGTGTGTGTGTGTGTGTGTGTGTGTGTGTGTGTGTGTGTGTGTGTGTGTGTGTGTGTGTGTGTGTGTGTGTGTGTGTGTATGTATGTGTGTGTGTGTATGTATGTATATATATGTGTATATATACACACACACCGGTATAATAAAAATCTTACAACTCACAGATTTTAGAAATACCGTTGGGAACGTTTTCAACGAGATTGGGAGTGTTTTCAACGATATTGTGGGTTTTGTCATGGAGAAAATTTGGCAAGCTGTACAGCAATGAGACGCGATGACTATTGACATTCGTCTACAGTCCCTAAGGCAATCAGGGTGGAGAACGCAACGCACTGTAAAAAAGATATCAGAAAATGCTCAAAAAAAAAATCATTGAATCAGCATCAGCAGCTGTGAAAGATGAACTGTGTTACAGCGAGGGATTACAGTGTTAGATTTTTTTTTTCTGCATTGAGTTGACTTTTAAAATAAAATTACCTAAATTCAGCCTTTTTTGGGGGTCATTATTTTCAATAGTTTAAAAAAATCAATAAATATTGATATCCACCAATATGAAATCCTTGTATTGTGATATACTTTTCAGTCATATCACATACTCCTAAGTGAGTGAAAATCTGAACCTTTACACAAGTCCAATTACAATGTGCACGTGCACCCCTAAATTTTCTACTTGCACCTCTAAAATTTCAGGACAGGAGTCACTTTGCTCCTATTTATTTAAAAAAAAAACACTTAGCTTGGAACCCTGATTAAAAAATGTTTGAACTCACAAACAGCAGATGAACAACCGTGAGCCAAGCAAAAGCAATCTGCATACTTTGAAACCTCATGTATGAAATTAATTGATAGATGAAAACGGATGACATTTTCACAATAATTATATTTAGTTTTATGAACATTGAATGCACTTTTAATTTGGAAAAACACTAGTTCTTATTTTATTTTGTAGATCAGCTGAAAACAGAGCTTGGAGCCTCTGTAACGTCTTAACTTTATGGCATAATAATAAACTCAACTGCACATTATTGCATCGGCCACGTAAAATGGGACACAAACTTATCTGAAAAGCTTCCGACACTCATCTTGTGAAACGTCACTCTCTGGCTGCTGCGACTCAATGTCATCTCAGTCTGGCGTCAATTTTAGTTGTCGCTATTTCATTAGTTTTCACTATCTATAATACCATTGCTCTCTTTCGTGTTTTTTTGGGTTTTTTTTTTTAATGGGAACTCAAATGCTGAGATTGATTTTCCATCTCTGTCACCAGCGTACTGGTACGCGTCGGCGGTACCAGGATGACGGAATCTCTGATGATGAAATCGAAGGGAGACGCATGTTTGACCTAGATGAGAAGTTGCAGTGCAGCAGGTTTGGATCTCAATTGGTCAAACACATGGAAGGAAAAGGTGAGCTCTCAATGTTTACATCTATGGATAAGTTAGGCTAGAAAAGATTATTTGCATTTGTGTTCTGAACTTTACATCATATTGCACAAATGCACACTCTATTAGCAGCATTCCACCAAGAACCGTTGGTCAACCTATGAGTTGTATTTTGACTCCGAACGTATATGCTAATTGCTTCGGTCGCGCAACGAGAATATTAAAAACGCAAGCTATCAAAATGAGTTTTAAAAAACCCCAGATATATTTGGAAAGTTTCTTTGCAATGGTGGAAAAGCTAAGTGATGCTTCAACACAAAAGCCGATGCCCAAGAAGAAAAAGAAAGATGCATTTCACAGACAATACGAGAAGACCTACCGGTACTTGAAATACGAATTGATTGCGACAAGATATTTTCATGACAATCAGGAACTACTCGAATAAAATTTGGGTTTTTAGTGTACTTATTTGACTAGTTTTTAGCTGGGCAACTGTAGAGAAAAGTGAGCACAGTTTAATATCTGGCAGACTCTTTGCCATTTTTGGAGCTATAACTTATGAGCAAAGAGGCAAGCCCTCATAAAGAGCAGTCACACCAAAAGGCTCCACAACAGATGGCATAGAATACACACTCTTGGTTGGTGTGAGTTTACAAGCAATTCAATCGTGTTTGCAAAAATCTATGATTTATTGTTGCCTATACATGTCAGACAGGACACTCCATATACACTTGCTATCTTGTTCAAAGGTGGTTAAGACTAATTTGTTGTTTTTTGTTGATATTTTTCCAAAGATTTCACATTTGAATACATCCAACGAGGAGGGTTGAGGGATCCCATCATCTTTGAGAAAGATGAAGGCCTTGGGATACAGTTAGTATCTTCATTACATCACATTTAAGCACATGTTAATCATTTACATGTGAAATTAAACTTCATTTTACACTTACTCTTGCAGAATGCCAGACTCTGATTTCAGCGTGAGTGATGTGAAGGTGTTTGTTGGTAAGATTCTGTTCATTCTCCATCACTAAACACCCTCTGCTGAATATTAAGCTCAAGAAATATACAGTACACATAATCTAACTTGTCTCCTTACTAACTGAACTGCTGTTTATTTTATCACAGGCAGTCGCCGCATCGTTGATGTGATGGATGTGAACACCCAGAAGGGAATCGAGATGTCAATGGCACAGTGGCGGCGCTACTATGAGACGCCTCCTTCCGAAAGAGAGAAACTTTACAATGTTATCAGCTTGGAGTTTAGCCACACCAGATTGGAGAACCTGGTCCAACGACCGGCTTCAGTAAGAACACACTGACTTTTTTGCCGTATGGTTTTACATTACATACAGGAAGCACCCTTCGAGAGAAACTAAAGTATTTTATACTGATGGTACTTGCTATTGCTTATTTCAGGTGGATCTAATTGACTGGGTGGACAACATGTGGCCTCGCCACCTCAAGGAGAGGCAGAGGGACTCTACAAATGCCATCATTGACATGCAGTATCCCAAAGTACAGAAGTAAGTTGATCCAAATCGTCAGGGGAAAAAACATAGTTGCAACAACATTTGCAATGAACCCCCTTTTTAAAAATGTTTTATCCGGATCTCACTTGTTACAGGTACTGTCTGATGAGTGTGCAGGGCTGCTTCACAGATTTCCATATTGACTTTGGAGGCACTTCAGTCTGGTACCATATACTCCGAGGGGGAAAGGTTAGTGCGCCGGGCTCAAACCATGAATCGAATAACTGTATTACAAAAAAAGTTGAAGCAATCCAATAACACGATTACAAAAAAAGTTGAAGCAAAATGTCTGCCTCAAATCTTCACAGGTAATATTTGTCTACAAAATACGAGAGACTATCCAAAGTTTGGCGATCATATGACACTTAGAAAAAAAGATGATAAAATGTAATATGTCTACCACCAAGCACTGCAAGCATGTCTACGATTGCCAACACAAGTCACCGTATCACTGCTAGGTAGAATGTGTTGAAATGCTCCAGCAATGATAGTCAGATAGACAGAGCTCTCAGTGAGCTTTCAATGGCTCTGAATAAAGAGAATAAATTAAAGAAACGCTTCACATTCAAACGCAAGCTTCTGTGACCGCAACTGACACTCAGGCACTCAATGCGCAAACCAGAGCTCAATGCATGCTGACACGCATGTCACTCACCTTTCGACGCCTCGCCTTTTATAGCCCCACACATTCAAAGTCAGATAATATGCTGTAGAACGTGAAAATGGTGACCCCAAGTGCACAAAAATAATACAGAGAGTCCTACATTGAGACTTTTTGAGTAGCAGGCCATCATAAGTCATCTCGTGCTGGCCCTGCCAGAACTGGCACCGGCGCTGTACATTGATGATGTAAGAAGATAAGACTCAATGATTATTTCGTATTTAGCATCTTAATCCTATATTATAGAAGCATTTAAGAAAATATGTGTGTATGTGTCATTTTCTCACCTCCTTCACCCTCAGTAAGAAATCTAACAGAATATTTAACATTTGACATGTTCTGGCCTAACTTGTTCAGGCCATTCCTTTTGGAAGGATTTAACCCAACTTGCAATGTCAGTGTAGCATAAGTGAACACTGAGGCCCCGGGCCACTGAGGAACGCTGAATACCAGCACCTTATGTGTCATGTAAATATTGCGTTGGTGTTGTTTAATTCTGCAAAATCACCTTTTCTCTCATTCATCAGTGGAACAAATTGTATAATACTCGATTTCTAAAAATATTCGATTTCTGCTGCCCTACTAGTGGGCGTCTTTTTGTCGTGCCAGTGTTTTATACAGTCCTGTTGTGACGCGTTTACACATGTCTTCTGCAGGTGTTCTGGTTGATTCCACCCACCCCTCAGAACCTGGAGATGTATGAGAACTGGGTTTTATCTGGAAAACAGGGAGATATCTTCCTGGGCGACAAGTGTCATGACTGCCAGAGGATAGAGCTCAAGCAGGGCAACACCTTCATGATTCCCTCAGGTCTGTCACCAATAAATACACTGACTCTGCGGTACAGTGTAAAGCAGGGGTGCCCAACCTTTTTTGACCAATGATCTACTTTTCAAGCAACCAACCTCCCACATTCAACCCCTTACCGCACACACGCACTCCACGATGACTATCGGCCATTATGGGGGCCCTAACATGAACTAAACTGAAAAATAGAGTCGATACAAGAGTTTGTGAAAAGAAAAGCACTGACTACCTTATTAGAGCCTTGATACGGAGGCATGAGACGCACTTTTGGAACATCTTGAGCGCAGGAACATCACGGTCATACTTCACGTGTACGGTTTTAAAATGCTTCTCCTGGCACTCCAGATTCCCATTCTTTGCCAGTGCCATTGGTGAATTGCAGATCAAACAAGTGAAACTGACGGTGCACACTGCACCATAAGCATCCTAACACAAAAATATGTACCGGTAATATTAACACACACACACAGATACCCCCCTCTCCCCCCAAATTTCAGTCTTTCACCCCTCGCAATCAACTCTGGATCAGTACGCGATCTACTGGTCGATCGCGATCAACTGGTTGGGCACCCCCTGGTGTAAAGAATGTATATTACCATCATGTATGGTCATGCATCGGTCATTGCAGGTTGGATCCATGCGGTGTACACACCTGAGGACACCCTGGTGTTTGGGGGGAATTTCCTTCACAGCTTTAATATTCCCATGCAGCTCAACATCTACAGCATTGAAGATCGCACTCGGGTGAGCAACATGATCTTGAACTCTGCAACACATTGTCACACAGCTTTATTTGGCGGCAGGAAGTTGTGAACATGTTCAAAATTGGCTCGCAACAAGAAAAACGGTTTGCCGTCATTAAAAACTTATCCAACCTTTTACATTTAATGAACCCTAGCGAAAAAAACATTCTCTACATCCGCAAACACTCGCAAGCATTCACTGCTCTCGGACCTATATGCTCCTGCTGCATATAGGTCTCCTGCTGCTCCTGCTGCCCCACCCCCTCCCCCAATATCATGGTGGATCTTTTACTCCCAGAAATGTGGTATTTTTCTCATGTAGTTTGGTCTGTTCTTTTTAGGTCCCAGCCAAGTTTCGCTATCCATTTTACTATGAGATGTGCTGGTATGTTCTGGAGAGATACCTGTACTGCCTGACAAACATCTCCCACCTTACCCCTGAGTTCCAAAAATACTCCCTTGGAATAGGTTGGGACTCTTAACCACAAGCCTTGAAAGTTGCTCCTGCAAGATCTTGTCTATTTGATACTTACAGTAAGCTCTGTCTCTTGAAAGGCCTGACTCGGGCGGACCTTGGAACCGATGACAACATGGGCAACGGTACCTCCAATGTCGTCGACAGAGATGTTGAAGTAAAGTCGAAGGAATCTGAAGATGAAGATGTCCAAACAGAAGAGAACAACAAAGTTATCAGACCACAGCACATATTGACACCCTTTGAGCTTGAAGGGTTGTGGAATCTTGTGGGGAAGTTGGAGGAATTGCCTGCGAACAAAAAGTGCGTCCCTTCAGGGATCGAGAATGCTGCAGCTTTATTAGAAGACATGAGGGTGGGTATTTAGCTTAGGTCACCCGATAACGACATACAAAACTGAATTTACAAGCGTCTCAATAGCTTCATCTTTATGGTAAGCCAAATCACAGTGACAGTTTCCTTCACTCTTGTTCATGTGTAGGCTGTTCTGAAAGAGCATGCTACGGATGTCCCTAAGCTGTCCTATACTGGAGAACCCATTGTCAAGTGGCCCAAAAGAGTAAGTAGAATGATTTCCAAGTTATACAAAAGCAATCCACAATTCTATCTTGACAATATGATGCATAAGGGACTAAAATGCAATTATCTGCCTAAAATTGTAATTGCACCAACCTCAATTCAACTCCATATGTGTGCGTGCGCGTGTGTGTGTACACACACGCACATATTTTCCCCAAAAAAATTCAGTTGACGGTTCTTTCACTTTCTTTTATTTAGCCATCATGGTACCGACCCCCATCACCTCCACCAGTGCCACTTCACCGTCCCCGCTTGGCCCCTCCCCTACACAAACCACTGGGCCAGAGATCCCACAAACGTTCACGGCTCTCTGCTTTGAGGCGTCGGCGAGTGCGGTGCAAGACTTGTGCTGGCTGCTGTAGGAAAGAGTGCGGTGACTGCCAGTTCTGTCTGGACATGAGGAAGTTTGGCGGGCCTGGAAGAATGAAGAAGGGCTGCATCATGAGACAGTGTCTCATGGTGAGTTTGTCTCTGTGAAGGGCCTGATACATATTTTTTTATTGGAATAAAAAATATGTATTTTTTTGGAGGTGTGGGGTGTGTCAAAATGTGTATGTGCTCAAACCAATCATTTCTTATCTCTGTAGCCTGCTTTGCCAAACACCGCCCGATGTGCCATCTGTGAAGAAGGGGAAGCAGAAGAATCTGATCCAAGCACTCACACACTCATGGAGTGCTCTGTTTGTTCACGAATCACCCATCGGCGTTGCATGAAGGTGAGTGCTTTAAACAAAGTAAATAATTTTCCAATGGTTAATTTTTTTTTAATATACCTTGTCCCACCCCCGGTGGATGCTTGAACCTCTCAATGGCTTTTTCTAAGGATCCTGGCGAGGGGAAAATTAATACAGATTTGCCGAGCCTTTGGGAATGTCCCAGGTGTTATAACAGCAAAGGTTCGGAGTCAGAGGTATGCGTTCATATTTTTCTTCCTAACCAATAACTCTCTTTACAATAACATGATCAATCTTTCCCTGACGCAAGTCTTCCAGTGAAGGGGAAAGTGACGAGTCAGAGAGCTCAACGTCCTTCCCTCCGTCCAAATTTGACCATCGGGAAGGTGTCGGCATAGGTGAAGGTGTGATGCGGGGCCGACGTGGCAGACCCACATTAAGACCCACAGCTCGACCCACAGCCCCACCACCCTCTCAGAAATTGCTACTGCAACATCGGCAAAACCGCAAAAGAGCAAGTCTACTGGAGCTTCGACTTAAGAAAAGGGTAAGCAATCGTTACACCTGCAAAAATATGTTGCTGCCTTTGTATGCAATTACTGCAACTTGGCAGGAATGTAATCATATGTTTTATGTAATGTGCGAATAATGCTGTCTTATTTTTGTTCTTTTTTTAATGGTAGATAAAACTAGAACGCAGCAGAATTCTTGCAGTAAGTTCAACTTTTATGTGTGCAATAAACTTGTATGTAAAGTCATTTGTGTTGAAACGTATTTATTTTCATTTGTAGCAAAGGCAAGCAATGGAGCGCGCCAGGTTACAGTCCCGCCTGCGCTCTCCAGTGAGCACACTATCTCAGGGAAGAGGTCGGGGCACCTCCTGGCCAAGTGGCACCCTTCATGGCACCTCTTCTAGGGTCACTGGGTCACTCCAGCAACAGTCTTCTTCCAGTTTTACCTTTGAACCCAAGGGAGAGCCCCGCAGAGGGCATGGGAGAGGGGTGAGGCTGCGTGGAGGAGGTGCGGGTAGAGGAATGACAGGTAGTAGGTACCATCAGGGCTTAGAAGTCGAGTGTGAAGACAGTAGCAGTAGCAGCACTCACAGCAGCAGCTCTGATGATGAAGAAGTGGAGAGGGCACAAAATGGCAGGCTGGTCGGCAATAAAGAGAACCGGCCAGAGTCCAGGCAAGGTGGACAAGCAGCCAAAGACAGAGGTGAGGAAGAGCGGCGAGACGCCAACCAAAATGGTGGAGAAGATGATGGCGATGAGATGGAGCGGCGCACTGATGGCTCATTTGTTAAAGTGACACTCCAAAGGCCAACCAATGACAGGCAGGAGCCTTCAGCAATTGTTCCCAAACTAGAGGCAATCACCCCTCAATTTGCTGCTCCGGCAAAACACAACCACAACAAAACCCTCATCAGACCCCCTATCAGAAATCCAAATAAACATTCCAACAGTCATGTGCCAGCAATCACCCGCAGTGGACCCACGTGCACATCCCACCACATGGAGGGGCACAATGTCGCCAAAAGAAAAAAGTCAAGCGGTGGGGCAAAGCTGAGCAACGGTGCCTCCTCGTCTTGCTCCTCTGAGCTTCCACACCATCGCGTCCCTTTGTCTGCCCTGCAGGAGGAAGGCAGTGAAGCTGACAGGGAGGGCAGTGGGAGTGGGCCAGACTGCGAGAGGGAAGTGTGGGTGTCTGTCTTCCGATACTTAAGTCGAGCAGATCTCTGTGTATGTATGGTAGTCTGCAAGAACTGGTACAAATGGTAAGTGTTTGACATTTGATTTCACTGTATATAAGAGTAATATTCACCCTCTGCTGTTAGGTGTAGCATACAATGTTGCTTGTTGCTCATAAATAATAATACTCTGGTTTATGTTTGCTCATGTGCAGGTGCCTCGACAAGCGGCTTTGGGTGCAGATCGACCTGAGCGTCAAACGCATCGTAACGCCTCAAGCGCTAACTGGCATCATAAAGAGACAACCTGCTTCGCTTGATCTTTCCTGGACCAACATCTCCAAAAAACAACTCAGCTGGCTTGTTGGCCGCCTCCCAGGTAATCACTTTTACATAACCAACAGGGACAGGCTCATATAGCAAGGTTTACGCTCCCCGTTCGCTATGTCACCAGTGACGAGTTGAAATGGGGAATGGCGTGGTAAATATTTCCCATATTCACCACTATGGCAAAGGCCCAGTTTGTCCATCAAATTGTCCTGGCAAAACCCATGTCAAAAGCCATTGCTGCAGTACAAAATGCAAATGTCTGTATGCAAATAATCCTCAAATTTTCTTCGCTACCAGTTACACATTTCAGTAATAACACTTAAGACAACATTGCTGATTCAACAAAGTTTCAAAAAAAAAAAAAAAACACACACACACCACTTGTCAATCCGATGATGCAATGTATACATATGCCAGCGGCAGAGTGGCGACAGTTAGCAAGATATCTAGCCCGTTTGCTGGAACCCTGAATCGAAGAAAGCCCAAACCAACATCATTGCTCTCAAGTCGGGCAAACCACCTTTGAATCCCCCCGTCATGTGTTGGGGGAAAAAAATGAAGCAGGATGAGCGACTGTGACACATTGAAACGACCATTTAGTTGGGAGACAAGGCATCAAATCAAGTTTGACTGTTTATGTAAATTCCCCTGGCTTCGACACTTTGAAGACAATAGTATGTTTTTCTGTTAAGTGCATAAAAAAAAAGAAGAATTAAACACTTTCATGAGAGCAAAGTCAGACAGTGTCGCTGAGGGACGATGTTCCAAAACACAAAAAATACTGAACAACACAGGTTTGTGTTTTCCACCCAGTTTACTTTTATTTCTTGTGTTGTCCTCGCACATTTTCCCCATATAAAATGCCCTGATGTACATAAAGTAATCTTGTAATGCACACTGATTGACGTCTTTTTGGTAGTAGATGCTGTATGGCATACTGTATATTATATAATAATATTGCATGTGGCAAATGTAAGTTTATGATTACCTGTAGAGATATTATATTGCACGGTCACAAAGTATGTCTGTTACAATAGTAGCATAAATTTGAAACATAAATAACTAATTCATAGCACACCTGCTTCACAGTGCCGAGGCCATGGGCTGAATTCCAGCCCCTAGCCTTTCTGTGTGGAGTTTGCATGTTCTCACCATGCCTGGTGCCTGCGTTTGTTTTCTCCGAGTACTCCGTTTTCCTCCCACATTCCAAAAACATGCAGGGTAGGTTAATGGTACACTCTAAATTGTCCTTAGGTGTGACTGTGAGTGTGAATGGTTGGTTGTCCGTGTGTACCCTGCGATTGGCTGTGAACCAGTTCAGAATGTACCCCGTCTACTGCCCATAGATGCCTGTCCAAAGCTGTTTTTGGCAGTAGGTGGGGTGCAATTTAGAGTATTCCATTAAACTACCATGGATGTTTTTGAAATGTGGGAAAAAACCGGAGGACTCGGAGAAAACCCACGCAGTCGCGGGGAGAACATGCAAGCTCCACACAGGAAGGCCCGGAGCCCCGATTTGAAGCCTGGACCTCTGTGCTGTGCTAACCAGTTGGCCACCATGCCGCATGACTCAAACTTTCAATAAATAAACAAACTAACGCACCGTGTGCGCCTTGTAAACCAGTAGTAGATACATCGAAATGAATAAAAGTCCATCCGACGCTATTATGCACTTTCTCTACAGTGTTTTCTCTCCATCCGACTCTCTCACCATCAAGTGTACTTGACCCAAACAGGGAAGTAATTGTTCACAAAATATTTTCGAAATAAATCATTTTGCCAGTCTTTAACAAAAAATTAAAAATAAAACATAACCATAAAAGTTTATATGCAAATAAATACATATACAGTGAAACTCCTCTACAACGAAATCATGTTTGCAGCAAGAAATTTTTCACAACAGGGGGTTTTTCACTGTAGCAAATTTGATCTCAGATGTAAGCACACCCACACACACAAACGTGTGTGTACTCTATTTTTATTCCAATAGTCCATAAGTATGAGCACACACTTATTTGACACTTCATATTATCAGTGTAGAAAGAAAAAAAGGGAAAGAAATTGCGAAATTTACGATCAACATTCACTTTCACTTACATCAATTTCTTGGATAATGTATTTTATTTTGCTTGCTCCGTCTTTCATTTTGATCACTTTTACCCTCTCTTCCAGCATCAGAGCTCCTCTTGTCTTAGCTACTTGATATCCAATGGTCCGTTTTGTCACCATTTTAGCAATGCAACGTCCATCCTCGTCTGAATCTAACAATAACAAATACTTCTTGGCATGCAATGAACTTTTAAGCCAGGCACGGGACACTTTGTAGTCCTCGATGGCCATAGTTAGCTCTCGAAGGCTAGCGCTCCAGTTAGCGTAAGGTTTTTAGCTTTCGAGAGCTAACTATGGCCATTGAGGACTACGAAGTGTCCCGTGGCTGTTTTTAGCATGATAACAAGTAAAGCATTTGAGGAAACGTTAGTTTATTTGAATGTGCGTTGAGCCACGGGACGCTTCGTAGGCCTCGATGGCCATAGCTCTCGAAGGCTAAAACCTTACGCTAACTGGAGCGCTAATGAGAGAGAAGCGCTCCAGTTAGCGTAAGGTTTTTAGCCTTCGAGAGCTAACTATGGCCATTGAGGACTACGAAACGTCCCGTGGGTGTTTTTAGCATGATAACAAGTAAAGCGTTCGAGGAAACGTTTGTCTATTTGAATGTCTGGCCGAGCCATAAGCAATTTACTCTGAGCAGCTAATCGGATGCTACGGATGTAGCTTCAGTATCTACACACATAGACAGTGAGGTCCCTCTTGGCCAATCGGAGGCCAGGATGATGCTCTGTAAGCCAATGGCAGAGCAGCTATGAGTATGTTGAGTCCAGGAAACTCGCATCTGTGACCGAAATAAACACAGTTTACTATGTAAACCAGTGTGGTGGTTGCTGTTGCCTTTTTTCGAACGAAGCAGTAGAGGTCGCTGTTGGATAAGACTTCGTTGTAGTGAATGTCTTCGCGAGGCTGGAGCAGAGAAAATGATTTCGTATAACGCAACAGGGGGTTTTTCGTCGTATAGGGGGCAGGAGAATGGGAATTGTGTTAATGCATGAAGATTTTTTTACATAAGGGGGTATTTTTGCCCATGTAGGTTTCGTTCTAGAGGAGTTTCACTGTACATAAAATATTCATACAAAGATTCTCGATTTCCATTAAAAAAGCAAACACATGGAGCGTGGTGATTGGTGAAAGAATCACAAGTCACTAGAATGGAGTGCTTTTTTTTTTTTAATGTTGGAGGACAAGGAGTTCCTTTTCCGCTCTGCTAGAAACAGCCCGGTGTATTCACACCCCATGAATACCCACATGCAAGACACGCATCACGTGTTTCCATATGTCGTGACGATTTCAGTGACGGATGAAAACCCACTTCAATCTGATTGGTCAGTTTGTTTTTCAAATTATCCCGCCATTCACCAGCAAACCAGGTGTCCCATCCGTCAGTACTGACGGAATGCTCACCTCTGAAAATCCTAATACCTCAAAAGGCGACCCCAGTCATCTCATTTGAGAGCAGTGAAAAACAAAAGCTTTAAAACAGCCAACTTTTATGAAAACCTTACAAAAGGAAGAAACAAGCGCCATGCCTCCAGAATTGCCTATTCAATCGTTAGAATGAGGTTGTTTTACTAGTTGTCTTATCTATTTTTATGTGTTCTTTTTTATGTTTTATTGTAAATGTTGTGTAAAGCGCTTTGTTACAACTGCATCTGTTGTGAAAGCTCTATATAAATAAAGATGTATTTACATTTGGGTGTTCTTGTTAAATTAAAATTAAATCAGCAAAGCGCTAATCTTTTGTTTTTCAGGTCTGAAGGATCTGATGTTGGCAGGTTGTTCCTGGACATCCATTTCAGCACTCTGTTCCTCTGCTTGCCCTCTCCTACGCACTCTGGATGTACGATATGCAGACGGGGTCAAGGATGCTCAGATTCGGGACTTGGTCACTCCTCCAGGTGCCTGTTTTTCTGCTTTAATTCAATAGTACCTTGAGTTCTTGTTAGAGGAATCTATGAGCAAAATTGTATCATGTTTAAAGTTTCATTTAACTTGGACACATCTAAACGTTTGGGTGCATATCCAGCACCCCCCAAATGTCTGTACACAAAGGCGCCGGCCACCTGGCCGGAGGACGGTTGAAATCCACAATTAGCACGTCAATGCAGGTAGGCGATCACAGGGGAGAGGGCGAAACTCGGTCACAAAAGGGGAACGAATAATTCGGGAACCGCGGTTGAAGAACAAAAGACGAGTTGAGAACACCCGCCGCGCCCAGGCGACATTGGCCGTCCGCAAAGTCTGCAACATGTTAATTCGATGTAGACCAGACAGAAAAGGCGCCAACGTACTGGTGGTTCAATGTTCAAAAACAGGTCACCAATCACAACCGAGGGGCCGGACCGGGGGTGCGGCATGCAAATATCGGGGGCAGTGGTTTTCTTGTATTTTGCATATGTTACAATAAAAGTCTGAATTGGCGGGAAGGGAGCTGGAGTTTGTGACAGCAGAGCAACTGAACCGTCGCTCGCTCTCAGAGATCCGCTCCCGCCGATATTGAAGACAATTTTCCTGTGTGCCGAGTCATTTTTTTTAACTTTGTCCGAGAAAAATCTCTGACAGTTCTGAATGGGCCAACTTATGAGTTTTTTTGAGTCATGAGCCCTTGCTTGGTCAATAATTTTGATTTATATTTATTTTATTGCTTCTTGTTGCGAGCCCAAATTTGAATTAGAGCAAGATTCAGATTTGCTGCCACTTGAGTGATTCGAAAACAAAAAGGAGAGCAACAGTTGCCGACTTTGCCGTTTATTGAACAGGATACAGTTGATAACTACAAAAAGTATAACATTTGCAAGGAGCACAAACAAGATGCTAACACTAAACAAACCACGTGTTCTGGTAAATGATCAACCGGAGCTAGAGTCAAAACTGGAGAGCACTCAATAGGCCACACCTCCTGAAGACACATGAACATAGTGTGACAGTTTTTTTGTATACTCATATTTTGCAGTGGTTTTTCTTGACTAAAAATGTAATAGAAAAACACTTCATCTCTCACTTTGAGATAGTATATTCACTCTTAACTAGACATTTTGTGATTCTTGAAGCAACTGAGGGATTTCCTTCTTGGTGGTGTTCTAGGCTGTGACAACCGCAGTCAGTTGCGGACCATGCAGTGTTTGCGACTTGCTGGCTTGGACATTAGTGACTCTACCCTGCGCCTGGTGATTCGCCACATGCCCCACTTGACGAAACTGGACCTTTCTCACTGCAACAGCCTTACAGACCACTCCATCAATCTGCTGACTGCGGTGGGTTCGTCCACCCGGAACACACTAACAGAACTCAATCTAGGAGGTGAGAGACTGATGGTTTAAAATGCAGAGCAAAGATTCTTAAACTCTTTTATTTGACCAGTTCTAATGATGATTTGTGTGTCTGTTTTTCTTTCAGGGAGCAGTAAACTCACAGACACATGTCTGATGTATCTCCGCCGCCTGTCCTGCATATCACTACTCGACCTGCGAGGCTGTAAAGGCGTCTCCCGCAAAGCGTGCGAGTCCTTTATCTCAGAGCTATCAGTCAACACGCTCTACTGCCTGTCGGACGAAAAACTGATTCAGAGAATATCCTAAAGCCGGATTCAAAAGTGATGCGGCAAAGCAAGGACATTCATGTAGACCTGTACCGCAGTGGCGCAGGAGTGAGGACCTCATCAAGAGTGCTTGCTCACTCCTCTGCTATTTACAGTTTACCTAAAAAGAGACTCAGGAGTCCTTTTTTGTTGTTTTTCTCTTAACTTTTGAGCAGTGGGGAGAAAATGGTCATTAATTCGCTGTTGTTAGACTACATAATTCCCAATAAATTTCAGCACCTTCAAGTTGAATCAGTCACTTTTTGCTTCCATTTTGGTGATGCCTTTTTGCTTCACTCGCATTAGCTGTGGGTTGATATTATTTTAAACTAAAGTCAAATTCTTAAATACGATCTGATCCTCAATGTCTCCAGTGTAAATTTGTTTACTTTGCAAGTATGCACGAACATAAGAACGATGAGTCTAATCAATACGGCAACTAGATCTTGCCCATCGAGGAGGGCAGCAGTGTTCCCCAAGAGTAGAATAACAAGCCAAGGAGCAGGTGTCATCAATGGTGCATTTTAGACCACCATTTGACATCAGGTGCTATTATTTCCAAACTCTTCTTTGATTTTGTACAGAGAAATGTTAGGTAAACCCTTTCTCCCCAACGCTGATATATTTTTCTGGGATGACATTTTTTCACCGAATATGACGCACTTCATTGTAGAAATGTATAATTTGTTTATTTGAGGGAAGGGGCATAAATGGGGATAGGATGTCTGTTTCTTTGCACCCAAGTTACTTTTCCCTGATACAAACTCCTCGCAGAGACTGCTCTTGTGGCCTCATGTCTACAAATGAATATACAGTAGATATATATATATGTATACAATACTTTTGTGTAAATGTTTTCCTCTTTTAGGTGTTCAAAAACGGGGATCCTTGTAGCATTATAATTATTTGTTTTTTTTTACTTTATGTATTTTTCAACAAAAATAAAAAAAACAAAACCTCACTGAGTACTGATGTTTTTCCCCCATGTACCTGTATTACATTTCGTAAATAAATGCATTAACCAAAACTAATTACCCCATGCCAAAATAACCACATTAGTTGAATTTCCAATGAAAACGATACACGATCGTTATCAATAACCGAGTGACCTGTAGCCAGTCAGCTGATGAGCGGCTCCACCCTCCACAACCAGGAAGAGAAGCGACGCCTGCTTCAACGGATAAATGAACTAGCATCTGCCGTCCTATTGCGTGTCAGCCACAGATGTCATCACACAAATTCCACAGACTTTAACAAGTGATGGCGCTTAGATTTCAAGTGGACAAGAGTTGAGCGTGGGCGGCAGCAGCTGTCATCAACACCGGACGCCGGAGGACTCGTGGATGTCCAACTCGAGGAAAGGCCATATATTTGAATAAAGTCCTGCGAATACACCAGGGATGTGGGTGGCGAGCTTTCACATCGGTCGGATTCCACTCACTTAAGGGACGATAATGTACGGACGTGGATGTAAGGTCTTCACCACCTTGGTGTTTTTCCTTCATAATGGAAGGGTGGAGCAAGAAACACAGTTGTTATACAGTACTGTAAGCCCAGTTATACTGTACATGTTAGCCTAGCTCACTAGCCCTTAGTTCTTAACCGTTACATCAAATTAGTGGGCTGAGTTCGCTAGGCAACTCAGCCCACTAATTTAAAAAGGTACACACGACATTCAGGTTCGTTGTCTTCCTCGCGTTAACAACGCGGATATATTTGTTCCGTGACAGGTTTTTACCAGCGCAGCAACTCCTTTTCCTCCCCTTTCGTCATTGGATTATGTATTTTGCTGTTGCTTTGTCAGAGCTAGCCTGTTAGCTAACCAACTAGCTAGACACAAGAAGTCGCAAAATCCCATCGCAAAGAGCTTAGAAAAAAAAACAAATTAGACTGTTAAGCGAGCGACAAACATGGCCCAAGAAGAGTTTCCTTTGCATTTCCTGGTGTGGAACAATCAGTATCAAGAGCTCGACCAGGAGATGCAAAAGGCAGAGGTAGGTTTGTTTGACGTCTTTCTCTCTAAAGTGTCGTACTGCATTGCGCTGAAGATGCTTGTTGCATGTGTGCCACCGCAGCAGGACCTGGAGCGAGCGGATCCAAGGGGGCGCACCCCTTTGGAGCTCGCAGTGTCCCTGGGCCACCTGGAGTCCACCCGAGTGCTGCTCAGATACACGGCAGACCCAACACACTGCAACGCACAAGGCTGGACGAGTGGGTGCTCCGTTGTGGCCTCCTGTTTTCTCTTGCCGGGGTAAACAAAGCATCACTGATGAACAGTCGTGTGTTTGGGTTTCAGTCTTGCAGGAGGCAGTGAGCACTGGGGATCCTGAGCTGGTTCAACTGGTGCTTCAGTACAGAGACTTCAAACGGGCAACTGAGCGGCTGGCAGGCATCCCAGAGCTGCTAAGCAAACTAAGACAGGTTAAAAAAAAAGTACAAAAACAACTCAAAATGCTTCACCGTCCTGAAGCTGCATATTCATATTTTTTTTCACAATCGACTCAAGCATGGTGTCTAACATTACACATCATTTATCTCAGTGATTCCGTGCGAAGGTAAATTATTATTTTAATTATTTGATTGACTACAAATGATGTATCTTCATTCATCTATCTATGCCAGTGAAGTATAGAGACAGGCAGAACAATTCTTTGCTCTTCCAATAAATGGCAATTAACTCGTGTGTGCTCTTTTTGTAACATGTTTGCGTGCTTTGAGATTTTATTTTCTGATGCAAAATGTGTGCAGGAGGGTCAATTGAATGTGGTGAAACACTAAGTTGTCTGATCTTTCTGTTTTCATCTTTGTGTGTTCCAGGCGCGAGACTTCTATGTGGAGATGAAATGGGAGTTCACCAGTTGGGGTGACTGTTTTTATTAATCATCTCTTCAGCACGAAGGCTTCTATGAAGCCAGCTAACCCTCAGTATTACTGGAACCTCAAAGTTCGAACCAAATAACCTTCTGATTCAGTTGGATTGCAAAAAATTCCCCACAGGCAATAATGGAAATAATCAATTTCAGGGGCAATCATCTAACATTTTTAATTGATGTAGAGTGAATGTTGCATTGTAAAAAAGTAAATTAAACACGGCCTTAACTCTTACTGCAAATGCTTTTAAAACATTACTTTTCTCCTTGTGTGGATTCTGTATTTTACCTCACGAGACAGTGTAGAATCTACAGTACACTGTAGATGATCGAAGTCCTATGGCTGTGATGTTAGCATCAAACCTCCTGTTTTCGTTGTTCAAAAACACTTCTACCAATTCTCCCTCAGTGCCTTTGGTGTCCAAGGTGTGCCCAAGTGATGTGTACCGGGTGTGGAAGAGTGGCTCGTGTCTCCGTGTAGACACAACCCTCCTGGGTTTTGAACACATGACCTGGCTGAAAGGGCGGCGGAGCTACATCTTTAAGGGTGGAGGTTTGTGTGCAAAAGTCTGACCGTGACCTCTACTGTATCTTTCCCTGCCAAGCTCGTTGTGCTCCAATGTCATCCCTCCCTTTGTAGACAATGGAGCCGTGGTCATGGAGGTGGACCATGAGAAGCAGGTGGTGTACACGGAGCCACTTGTCTTGTCTCCACGTGATGCGCCGTCCCTGCTCGCCGCCATGCAGCCTTCGCAAGAGAACACTGCCCAAAGACTCACATCGCCGATCGTCTCCACACACCTCAACACACGCAACATTGCCTTTGAACGGTAAGGCACATGTACTGTCTTAAATAACCCCCTTTTTAGTGCTGTGAGATCCACCAGAGGATCTTATGTTAGTGAGGAAATGCTTTTGACTTTCCTTAATATTAGACCGGTGATCCTTTAGTCTCTGTCCCAAGTGAAATAATGAAAGGTTGCAAGCTTAAAGAGTGGGTCAAAGTTGCATTACAATGCAGTGGAACCTCAAATGATAACATTAATTGGTTCCGTGAGCCTGTTTGTTACCTGAAACGGTCATAACTCGGGGGAATGTTTCTCATTGAAATGAATGCAAATGCAATTTACCCACTCCAGCCCCCAGACTAAGTTATACATTTTTAAATTGGTGTGCAGTTTAAAAATAAATACATAGCAATATAGAAATAAGTGAAAACACACTATTACGAAGACATGAAACAACTATTGCTCATTAAATTAACTGAAGTAGGGGGAAAAGGGGCGGATAGCCCCATCTTCTTCCCTAATAACCTGGGGAAATTCTGATTCAAGTTTTTGAATCAGGGAGACTTGTCTTTTTCTTTGTACCCCAAAAAATAATTCGGATGTCACATTGTATTTGGTTGTTTTTATGTCCATCCATCCATCCATCCATTTTTCAATCTGTTTATCCACATACCTGTAGACAAACAATAATTCATGCTCTTAAAGAGATTCTTGGTCTCTTTATAACCACACTGGCTAAACCCCGGTGGGACGAAAGAAGACGTGGACAGGACAGCTGTTGTTGGTAGAAAAATATATATATTTGGACAGAAAGAGGAAAAAGGAGAGAAACAAATGACTGGAGAGCGTGTCCGTCCGACCTCGAGCGTGGCGTCGTCTCAACTCACTAGCTTAGCTGTTGTTGTGACTAGTCTAGCTTAGCTGTTGAAAGAGATCAAAGCTTTTTGATGTGTAACGTCCGTTGCGTCAGCATTGATTGGTTGAAGCCAAAAGACACGTGCGTACACGTCCGCGCTAATGCACGCACAGCGGAGAGCAGCGGACTATCGACTGCTGAGTCGCGCTTCACTCGAGTGGCATCGCAACACTCTCAATCACAACAAAGGACAATTTCGAGTGTTCCATTAACATGGTGCCATCCCCTGCCATGCATGTTTTTGGAATGTGGGAGGACACCGGAGTACCTAGAGAAAACCCAAGCAGGCACGGGGAGAACATGCAAACTCCACACAGTCAGTCTTGATCCAGGAATTGACCGCTGCACCTCTGCCCTGTGAGGCGGACGTGCTAAAGAGCCGACTACAGAGCCGCCCTTGTTTTTTTTTTTTTTTTTTAAATATTTCCATCCATCCATCCATCTATTTTCCGAACCGCTTAATCCTCACTAGGGTCGTGGGGGGTGCTGGAGCCTATCCCAGCCGTCTTCGGGCAGTATTTGTCAAATATATTTATCATTTTCAATTGTCTTGCTCACACTATCACCAGGGAGCATGTTCTATTTACAGAGGGCAGTGCTTCTTTGGATTGGACACCGCTGCTTCTGGCATCTGTGATTGTGTGAATGTATCAAATTTAGGTGGAACTTCTGCTTTGCGACATGCGTGGACAGCTATTTTGACGTGATTACACTGACAGTCATTGCTCAATTAAAGAGACTAAAATAAAATGATTTGGGGACTTAACTTTGGCTACCACGTCAATCATTTGTGACTGGAATATTGAGGATGCACACGGGGAACGTCTGCATACACTGGACTTCCCCATCTACAGAGGGATACAACAGTTTTTCAGTACTTCACAACAATGCGTTATGCACATTGTCAATAAGGTTATGCAGCCCGAGAAGAAGCACAAAATAGATCCATCCGCTAGTCCATGACAAGACTGTTTGTATGTCGAAAATATGTGTCCATGTGCATAGCTCGAATTGTTCATAAACTGGGATGTTCATAGGTCGAGGTTCCACGATGTACTTTTGTTTTTAGGAACAAGTCTGGGATTTGGGGCTGGCGTTCTGAGAAGAGTGAAATGGTCAGTGGATATGAAGCCAAGGTGAGACTTATGACTCCATTTTTGATCAGTAACTCAGAGAAGTAACTGGACATCCATTTACTGTCGTGTATTTATGAATCCAAAATATGACTGAAGGCATTTTGTCTTGTTGGTGTCTAACTGTACACAATAAATGTACTATGTCAAGTTGGACTATCTAGCATCTACCGTAAATGTTTTGTTATGGAGAGGAAACGCTTTGTGTCGGTGTTTCAGGTTTACAGTGCGACCAATGTGGAGCTGGTAACTCGGTCAAGAACGGAGCATCTGTCAGACCAGGATAAATCCCGAAGCAAAGGTGAGGTCACGGAGCAATTTCATGTCAGACCAAACCCCAAATTACTTTGTACATTCTAAAACCCTTAAACTGTAGCACACAATATGCCCATTTCACTTTATGCCATATGTCCCATTCAGGGTCCAAAACCCCTCTGCAGTCCTTCCTGGGAATAGCTGAACAGCACACGGCTTACAATGGGGTAAGCACCACTGAATCAGATGATCCCACCTATAGCACATGCCATCTCCTTGAAGAGAATAACACTTTTATTTGTCTCGGAGAGGGAATGAAAAAAATGCTTTTACTCTCTATTTTATTGAACATGTTAAATGTGCACACGATCCAATATAGCCTTTGGATTCACACCTATGGACAGATTTCGAGTCTTGGATTAAGCTAAAATCCGTTTTTGACTGCAGCATAAAATCAACACTGGCACAGAGATAACATGGCACCTTGCTATGAAGAGACAGTGCTACCTACTGTGCTTCCTAGTTTTTGCTGTTGCATTAATTGACATTTCAGTGTCTGTCTTACGGTCATGTAGAGTAACGTGTCCCAGTGCGCCAGTCCACACAACCCCACGGCCATCACGGCTGAAGAATACTTCAATCCAGAGTTCAACCTCAACGGCCGAGACATTGGACGTCCCATCGAGCTCACCAGCAAAGTACAGAGGTATGACTGAGCTGCGACAACGTGACATGACCATGCAGGAGTGAACTCACCATTTGTTCTCTCTGCGTCATCTCCAGGTTCAAGGCGAATCTGTGGTTGAGTGAGACTCATCCTTTGTCGCTGGCCGAACAGGTGACGCCCATCATCGATCTCATGGCCATCTCCAACGCTCACTTTGCTAAATTGCGCGACTTCATCACCTTGCACTTGCCTCCAGGTTTTCCAGTCAAAATAGGTGAGAGCAAAGTCCTGTTTGGGGGCTGATCATCACTTAACTCATTTGCTTTTCTGATTGAATTGCCTCTGCCCTTCAGAGATTCCGCTGTTTCATGTGCTGAATGCCAGAGTGACCTTCAGTAACTTGTGCGGCTGTGACGAGCCAGTGAGCTCTGTGACGGTTCACAAACCAGAGAGCTCGGAAGAAACAGGTAACTATTAATTCACACTCCCAAAATTGGTCTGCATCACTCAACTAGGCAAGCCCATCATCATTTCCAGTTCAAGTCAATGGTGGTCAATCACTGTATATTGATGCATATTGTTTACGAACATAAAAAGGTCTATTCCGTTATTTCAAACTTGGGGTTCATAGAAGATGGAGTGAGTTAATAAAAGAATTACGCATCTCATACATTTATAGTGTAAAATACCACCTCATGAGTTATACAACTCGTGCATCGCGCTGCACACCAAGCGACGAAACCGTACTCCACTGGCCCAGTGTGCAGGGTTTAGCACCTAGTTTTTTCATGAGTGACTACTACTTGGCAACTAGTTTTGCGGCCATTTAGAATTTGAATTTTAGAATTTGAATCACAGGTGAACGGAAATGCATGGTTGCAGATGTAACGGGCTTTCCAAAATGTGATGCTCTATTATATCCCATGAGCTTTCACAACACCAATTATATTTCCAAGTACCAAGTGAGATCCAGCTAAGCCGTACTAATTTGGTATATATCGGAGGCCACCAAGCTTTTTGAAATTCAGAGCGACTTCTTTGGCACTGATGAATGTGAAGGGCTACCACTTTGATATATACCTCTGAAATTACAAATTTGCTCAAATTTCCATTAATCGTGTTCTGTTATAATGATATTCATTTGTGTGAAAACACTGATCATGTTCATGATTTCTGACAATAATTGAGAAACTCATACATATCACACATGCAATCTATTTATACACATAAATTCAGCTTTTTTTCCTCCCGGTCCTGATGAGTAAAAAATAAATCATGTAAAAAAAAAAAAAGTCATCTTCTCTTGAATGTGAATGCCTCACTCTAGGACTCTCGGACTAGGACAGTATGTGACATAAAAATCAATCACATAGACTGTTCCAAAAAGATTCCAATTAGGCTGGAAAAAAAACAGTCACGCTTTTCGGTAAAATTTCACAAAAACTTAAAATATCAAAGAAATACACACATCACACTGTCGCTACAATTGCTTGGCAAGTGAAAAAGTTGCCTACAATTCAGTCAAAGTTAAAAGTGGCTGTTGGATTTTTCCAAAATCAGCTTCTGTGGCATTGTTCAAAGTTTTTTGTGGTTCAGTCGTGTGCCTTGTTGGCCAAAACACATATATTTACGAAACCCTGAGGCATAAAACGCGCATAGAGTAGTCATCTCCATTTCCATTTTGTTGTAAACTGTCTCCTCAGGGCAGTCGGCCGCTCCCTTCCACTGCGAGGTGGACCCTTTGGTGTTTGAGCCCCCAGCAGACTACACCACGCTTGGACCAGGGCGCAGTGAGCCAATGAGAGATGAGGATGACAACCTGCTGCAGTTTGCCATCCAGCAGAGCCTTTTGGACGCTGGCACAGAGAGTGACCAGGTTAACGACGCAACCTCAATCACCGCTTCAACTAATCGGCACTTTCATTCTCACAATGTCATTCTTCTACAGTAAACTAAGAATTTTGAAAAGTTGAAGACCATGAACAATCATTATACCGCACCGTAGTTGCGGAGGAATAGTTTGGGTTTGTTGTTTGTCCACTGCAAAGACTTTCAGTGGTTGGATCTAATTCGAGCATTGGGCTTGCAGCAGCAGTATTTCAGAATATCTTTGAACATAGCTTTAATGTGAGTGAAAAATTACTTGTTGAATTACTCAAGGGACTAGATCATGAGAAGGATGAAATCTTGGAGCCCTTCAAGTTTTTCTTCCACAATAAAGAAGACATGTTAAACTAAAAAAAACAAACAAAAAAAACATAAAAGCTGATCACCTTAACAGCCTAGTTATGCCATGATCACTCGTACCTTTATATGAAATCCTGGTAAATTCTTGCGGTATCTGCTGACACAGTCATTGGCAAAAGCAATGAAGCATGTTGTTTGTCACAGATACATTCTTACTTTTTATCTTCTTAATTTTTTTTAGGTGACCATCTGGGAGGCCCTGACCAACAGTCGTCCAGGACCTCAGTCGCCTCTCTATGAGGAAGATCCTCAGCTTGAGAGGTGAACTGACCTTTTTTTTTTTTTTTCCCCCCAATTTTGTCAATGTGGAAGTCAGTTCTCTAAAAACATGATGGTCCCTGCCTAATTTGGTGAAAGAAAGGAATTAAGGAATGTAATTAAGCATATGTAAATAGAACTCTGTCATTAGGGCTTCCTTTCAACCCACTCGGGAAGCAGCTCCTACTCCCAATCATCCTGTACTGAGGCCCAGCAGTGATGTCTTTCTCTCGTTCCTCACTATTTGTGCCTCTTTTAAACAGGGCCATTCAGGAGTCTTTGTGCATCTCGTTGGCTAGCAGAGGAGGGGGAGTTGACGCACAGGACCCCAGCCAGCCTCCACCAGACTCCCCGTTGAACCCCACCACCAATTATCCTCTCTCTTGCAACACAGCGACCGAGCCGTCGTTATCAGGACACTTTGGTGGAGCGAGCAGCTTCGATGAGCAGCTGCGCATGGCCATGGAGCTGTCATGCCGTGAGCAGGAGGAGATAGACAGGTGAGGTTGTCCTCTAGGTAGAGTTTATTAGCTTTGAGTTTTTATATGCTTTTAGACAGTTATTAGTACCGCCAATTTCATTAGTTTCCCTTTACCGACACAGTACACATAGTTACAGAGAGCCCATTGTTTTTTCTGTGAAATTTTCAACTCTGCTGAAAGAACTCACTTTCCCATTTTTTTTTTGTGCTCGTTCTATCATGCTCTAAAATGCCAGAAGATGGTGCCAAAGCCCCGGCTAATCGGAAAGATGAAATACAGTGGCCTTGAGTTTAGTTTGTTCCTTCACCACACTCGGATCTCAAAACACTTGTATCTCATATAATCTTTTCCTCTTGAAATGAATAGCAATGCCAATCATCCGTTCCGCTAAACACACCTAAATAACTTTTTAATTAAAAAAAAAAGTACACCTCTCTAATATTGTACTACAGTAATGACATACAGTACTTAATAAAATGTAAAGAGGCAGTACTTTTTTTTGCTTCAATTCAATGGGCATATTGTGCTACACCTTGTGGTGTGCACATCTTGGCCACCTAGGAGCTTTATAGAACAGATGTACATGGAGACAGTCACAGCTCCTCAGTAAACTGCGATGATAGTCTTTGCAGAGGATACAGTATAGGCTGTGAACCCTGCACACAACTGGGGTTTACCGTAATCTGGTTCTAGAATTGTGATCAACACCTTAGACTGCCGCCATCTAGACATCTTTGTAGATCAATATTGAGTTGGAACTTTTTCTTGAATCTGATGATTTGCTAACATTTCACAGGAAGCGTAAAGAGGAAGAGGAGGAGCTCGAGAGGATCCTGCAGCTATCACTCACCGAGAAGTAATGTCACCTGAATGGACAAGTGGGTCTTCATTGGGAGACACAAACTCCTAATTTATTCTGTTTTTATTTTTATTTTGGAACCCCGAGATGCTAAGTTATGAGAGACGTTTTATTTATTTCTTCATCTGATTAGCCTCCCTAAAAAGTATGACGAAAAAGAATGCGTGACAAAATGTGCAAACTAGCACTCTGATTCACATGACAATGAAGGAAGAGATGAAAGGGATTTTTTAAATTATATATTTTGCTGAGTCTTGGTGTCTTTAAAGAGTGATGGACGGTCTACATTCTTTAAACCTATATAACATGATCCATGGTACAGATGAAGAGACCCATAATAAAACGTATACAAATATTAGAACATTTGAAACATTTGACTTGCTTGTGTTTGTGTGAAAATTAAATGATGAAATAATTTTAAAAAATTATCATCTTGGAATCTTTTTTTTTTTTACTCCAGTTCTTATCAGAATTAACATTAGTCATTTATTCTGGCAAACACACAATACTAATAAACTGTATGTAACTACAGTACTGTAACGTTAAAAGAGTCCACTTTATCTTGTTTCATCTTAATGAAGTGACAAATTCTATAAAACTATTTTTGTTATTTTGGTAGTAAACCGTTGTATTTAAAAGTCCATAAACCAAACAGATCGAATATAGGTGGAATCATAGAAGACAAATTGGATTACATTGCAGTTACCTTCTGTAGTCCTTAAACAAATAGCTCCAGGCAAGACATTCTCAAGGAAAAGATATACAGTATTCTCTCAATTACAAAATAAATGAAAACAATATAAATGTCACACGGACGTACTTGGCATGTGAAATGATGCTGTGCCAGTGAGGGTTTTCTGATTGTAGTTCCTACGCAGTCATACAACTTGCCAGAGTTCTTCATCCAGCTGAACTATTCGAAAATATTTTAGACTGTCAGTTCATTTGAACACAAAACAGTTATGGTAATACTTGGGCACGTTTTTATTTGCACCTTTATTCAAGTTGTGATCATCAGGGCGCACATACTTTCCTTCCCCAGGCTTGGTTTGTGAACGCATCACGGGGTGCCACTTGTGCCTTGGGTACATTTTTCTGTGTTGAGCAAGGAGGTGTCACCTCTGTAAGTATGAGATGACATAATTAAGTATGACCCCTCACACTTACTTAAATGCTCTCACATTCGCAACAAAATTTGTATTTTACTTATATTCGCCAGTGAAATGCTCTCACACATGTACGATTGAACGATTGGGTTGCGCATGCATGACTTAGAAAAAGGGGGGGGTACTTTGCCAACATCAAACCAATACATGAAAAAAAAAGTGAACATTGTTCATTCATAATTTGATGGTTGTATTTTGTCTGCAATGCATGATTTACGTTTGTCATTGTTATCCTAAAATGCCAGGGGGTTGCGCATGTGGAAGTTAAAAGCCCCTGGCATTGTTGCATTTGGCCTATACGTACGTTTGAACGTATTTGCCAGTCTAAATAATTTTACTGCAAATTGACAGCTCCACACTTGCGTACTCATTTAATATGTATTTTCAAATATTATATG
>CAAKHF010019431.1:0-20343 GCA_901007745.1 Hippocampus kuda | reverse complement strand
TCTTTATCCTCTGCCCAAAGCATTTACTTTCACTATGGCTTGCTGAGTAGTTGTAACTGTCATGTTTTTTTTGTTTGTTACACACACACGCACACACACACACACACACACACACACACACACACACACACACACACACACACACACACACACACACACAACATTCAATGTTATACTGCCCCTGGTGGCCAAAGGCACACACCACAAGGTTCGGCACGATGTTTTGAAGCATGAAATGAGTAGGCACAAACTGTTAAATTATATGCATTCTATTATTTTTGTTGTCACTTTTTTCTTATAAAGTACAATGAAATAGAGTGCTTATTATGAACAATTTTTTTTTTACAAATGTTGGTGGGTGGTTGTGAGGGCTAAAACGGATTCATGGCATTTCAATGGGGAAAGATTTGAGATACAAACAATGTGAAAATTGCATTCTACTCCATTGCGATGTCAAATTTGAATGTGTTAATTGTTCAGTCCGAATTCGCACTCATTCAATTGCTCTACTTGCAGTACATACAACTACCTGGGAAGTCACATGAACAAGCTGTTGTCCGAGTTTGACAGTGGCAACCTTGTGCAGGCCAGGAACCTTCAGGTACAAGTTTTGTGTGTGTTTGTTTTCCTTCTTCCATCCAGTCTTGGTTCTCAAAATGTCCGTCCATATCACTGATGCACTCTTTGTCCTATTTTTGCAGTTCAAGATGCAAGAGCTCATCAACTATGCTGTCAAAGTTGGTCAGTGGATTATTATTATTCGTTTTTAACCGTTTGCTTACTCTTATGCCCCTTCTGGGGAAGGACAGCAAGAGGCATTTTATGGAGGTTCACTGTACACATACCTGAAAACAAACTGGTCATGGGCATGTTATCAAGAAACCTTTTAACCACTTTTTAATTGTTTGGCATCTTTGTTATTTATAAATATCGGTTTAAGTAAAATGTTTAAATTTTTTTAAATGTAATTAAAAAAAAAACTCCTGACAACATACCGTAACTCCCGAACACAAATGTCATTTATTTGCCAAAAAAGCAAAAATGGTCAAAATACAAAAATGATCAAGCGAGTTTTTTTTTCTTTTTTCCTCAATTTTTATCCGTAGCAGTCTGTCTCCTTGAAATTTCTCTCTGGTGATTGTCAGGATTCGACGTGGGCGTGAATAAGCAGCTGATGAACGAAGTGTCAGGCCTGCAGCTGGGCCCTCCGCGTCTCCCCATCATGCCGTGTCCTCAAAGCCACGCCATAGCCATCAAGCAGAAGTACCAGCACCTCTTCTCCATACACTGACGTCGCCGCAGCACTCCCGTCACTCAGCATTCAACTACCGTTTCCGTCTTTAAAGAAACCTTTGTTTTATGCTCGTACCATTATTGGAATAATCAATCAATCAGTCAACAATCAATAATCAATCACTGGAATAATCAAGGGATAGCTTTATTGGGAGAAACCCTTATTTCTCATGTGCTTTTATTGGATGGTCATCTTCCAATATGGATGTTTGTCATTTGATTCATGTTCAATTTGTTGCCTGTATGAATGTGATTGCTTTACTCCACTGCCTGTGTGAAAAGATGCACATGTCGCAGCATAAACAAGCAGCTATGGAAAGCCATTTAGGGATTTATTGGATGTTCTTGATATCCAGGTACTGTAACAAGAGCTGCGACTAGCTATCAGGGGCCCTTGCAGCCCTGGCCTCATTGAGGTACTGGCACTCCAAAATGTTTTTTTTTTTTTTTAATGGCACAATACTAACATGGATTTGTTTGAGCCAGGCCTGTTCAATGAATTCTCATGCATGTTTAGACTCTCATCGATGTTCCCTTCCGAAGGGTTCTTATTTCTCCCCGTTACTGGATTTTGAGTTTTTTCTTGACCCGGTTGCTGAATGTCGTTGCCAATCTTTTGTCAACTGTGGGCCTGTGAATGCCTTTGAGATTCTTCTGTGAGTAAGGGCTACATAAATAAAATTTAGCTCGATTTAATTTTACTCTTGCTTTTGCTGGAGACGTGAAGTCCCGTTCAGCTTTGGTAACAGACAAACTAATCTGTCAAACACTACACGCAGCTGCACATGTGCATAAATTAGACGGGTCAACAGCAAATTTGAATCAGATAAGACTTTTTTTTGTCCCTAAATGTATTTTTGACGCCAATTTTCAAAATCAGTTATTTTTCCCCTAGCACATCATCTTTTTGAGCTATTAGCGCAGCCCTCACATTTTTTGCTGTATCATTGGTATCGATTTACGGTCTCCGGTTCAATGAAGCTCAAGTTACAGCAGATTTTGTTGTCAGAACAAGTCATCAGAATTTGCAGCACCAGTATAGACACGCCCTCTCCCGAAAAGTCACAAGATTCTGAATTAAGTATGATAGTATGAAACTTTTCTGACAAACTTTTATTCGGTCAACATCTTCGGTGAAGTACTGCACAACCAAATGTTACAAAAACATTTATCGCCACTAAGCGGCGGTAAATATTTGACAAAATATTGTCATGTTGACATCGTCAGGCCGGAAGCATTAACCTTTAGGCGCCAAAGCAGCAAAATTGCAAAAAGCGACTTTTACAATGTGCCTTTATCTTGAACAACTTTCAGGCTAAAACCATTTTAAGTATCAACCTGAATGTTTTACTGAAAATCATTTTTGGACGGAACAGTTTTCAAAATGCAAAGGGATCCGGCTGGCGACGTTACCGGAAGTCTTACGTTGACGGACACGAAGGCTGCGGTGACGCGCTTCCGGCCAGCTCAGCGTCGTCACGTCATCCGTCCTGGTGGTCCGGGTCCTCCTTTTCCCCAATCGGACTCCCCTTCCAGGCTGTCAAAAGCAACGAAACCTGAAAGGTCGTGTGGCTTCAGCGGACAAGATGGTGCTGCTGACGATGATCGCCCGGCTGGCCGACGGCCTGCCGCTGGCCGCCTCGATGCAGGAGGACGAGCAGGTTCGACACGCCACTTTCCGATCCAACTGGGTTCCGTCTCGTTTGTGTGTCGCGAGCGTACGCAAAACGCCTCTGTGGTTTGGTTCAAGTGGGAGCTCCGTTATTTCCACGTGTGCAGGTCGGACACCGTTTAAAAGTCCTCCAGCTGCAGGCCTGTGCAGTGGACAAGTGGCTTGTTTATTTACATCGCGTCACTGCGACCTGATTTCTGTCAGAATCATTTGATTTTGACCAACATCAAATATGACATAATCCATAATTAGGATTTGTGGGAGAAGACATTGCCCGGAATGTGTTCCACCAATCAATTGATTTTTTTTTTTAGTTACCTGCAGTCAGGTGATATTGTGGATGAATGTTTCACTATTGCTTTTATCATGTAATATTAATAACAACAACACTGCTGCTAATAATAACTATAACCATTATGATTAATTTGGATATAATTGAACAAGTTTAAACATTGTACAACAAATAGTGTACAATTGTATTTATCACATTCTAGATTTTTACCAGCTTTTTCTCCACTTGACTTGATGCATACATGATTGTTGCATCATCTGGAAATGCTCTCATATATTACCATTATGTGATGTAGCAAATAATCAAAAGCATGTTCTCAGGGAAGTACCACGCACTAATATAAAACGTTAGCTCCTTTGAAAAACTATTCCTTGCCTTCTTCCATGACGACAATCAAACTGTCATCCTGTGTGATATTTGAATTCATACGCTGAAATTGAAGTCTAACTTTTTCTTCTTGCTCTCTCGTTTGCTATCAACAAAGGGAAGCGAAAAGGTTTGTTGTTGCTCTTCAGTGCACCTTGTGTCCTTGCATCCTTTTTGTGTTGATGTGCTACGATGCCTTTAAGGACAGTCCGAAAGACCAAAAGGCAGATTGTGAACTATTTATGATGGTTAAAGATAACCTACATCCGTTCAAGAGATCAAGATAAAATGTAGTAAAGGGCCTGGGATTGGGTCAGCCCAATCCTTTGTGACATCGTTTTGAAAGATTGCATATTACACTGAAACGCTGAGTCATGCCAATAATGGGATGTAAGCAGCGTGTACGCATACAGTCCCGTTTCTGTGCTGCTACTGTGATGCGTTCAAGGACACGATGACAGACAAGTTCAGCAAAACATTGTAATAAAAGGTAGTACTGTACACGGCACGCACGCCATCGTGCACAGTGTACTATTTGTTTATGCACTGCACAAATGTTAACCTCCAGTCCTCGAGTGTCGCTATTTTGCATGTTCTAGATGTTTCCACTCCTCCAACACACCCGATTGGAATGATCAATTTCAAACATAAAAGGATATCGGCCCTCAAGAAGCGGAGTTTGACAGCTATGAGATATTGCGACCGTGAAGCGTTCAAGGACGCTCCGACAGACAAATTCTGCACAACAATGTGATAAAAGTAGCACCCCCATAAAAACCTACTTGTTTACGTGCTGCTACAGTGATGTGTTCAAGGACGCTCAGACATACCGAGTTCTCGGAGTACAATAGCCCCCCCCCCCCAAAAAAAAACAAGCAGCATACACACCAGGACTAACAAACAAGTACAGTAGTGCACATGGCACATTTCAATTCGTGTTGACATGGTGACTGTGATGCGTTCGAGGCCTCCCCCACAAGCATGCGTGTGCGCTGTGTGTTGCAGTTGGGCCGGGACCTGCAGCAGTACCAGAGTCAAGCCAAGCAGCTCTTCAGAAAACTCAACGAGCAGAGCCCCACGCGCTGCACCTTAGAAGCCGGCTCCATGTCCTTCCAGTAAGGCGCCGCCAAGATAAAATGAACAGTATCCCAAGTAGTTGTGCTTGGTTACATGCCAGTTACGTTACATGATGGCTCTCTCGTTTTGTGCACAGCTACGTCCTGGAGAGAGGCGTGTGCTACTTGGTCCTGTGCGAAGCCAGCTTCCCCAAAAAGCTGGCCTTCGCCTACCTGGAGGACCTGCAGGCCGAGTTCCACGAGCAGCACGGCAAGAAGGTGCCCACCGTCTCCCGGCCGTACTCTTTCATCGAGTTCGGTAAGCGCTGTACCGAGAACCGTTCCGACAGTGTTTCTGGCACGAGCCACTAGAGGGCGCTTGCAAACAACTGTTTGTAACGGAACGTCCTGTGTGCGTCCGCAGACACGTACATCCAAAAGACCAAGAAGGCCTACATTGACAGCCGGGCCCGGCGGAACCTGGGCAGCATCAACACGGAGCTGCAAGATGTGCAGAGGATCATGGTGGCCAACATCGAAGAGGTGCTCCAGAGAGGGGAGGCGCTCTCCGGTAAGTCGACCACTCAGATTTTGTGCGCCACAGGCAAGCACTTAAAAGTTGCGCACCACTAAGACTATATTCACATGTTGATACACAAACACTAGTTACCTGGGGAAAAAGTAACTCTTACTTTAATGATGACTTCATTTCAAAAGTAACTTGGTTACCGGTTACTTTGTTTTAAAAGTAACTAAGTCAGATCTGCTTTCAGCAGACGCCGAGAACCCCGCTGGACATACAAATGGCGACTGGTTTTGCCAATACTTTGTTGGAAGGGCATTTTTAAACAGTAATGGTTAAGGATAAAGTTTTTATTTAAAATATTGCTCTGACATCACCACATTTCCGCAAATCCATCACAGTATTAGTTGATGTGCTTGTTGACTCACCAGTCCAAGTTGCAGTGCGACACCGACTTGTTTTTCTTCCAGGCAGTCCAGCTCAAAGGATCGTCCCAGATCCTGAGTCACTTTGTTGTTGATTTATTAATAGCAAAAATAAGCACTCCAGCAAATCATTCATACCCTGCCCCCTCCCCAAAAAAAGCATTTCCGTGATCTGCCCTTCATAGTCCAAATCTGTCTTGTCACTCCCACTCGTGTATGTCTGACTCTGCACACAGGTGTCCTAAATCAACTGCCAATGACTGCAGGCAGGTGCCCCCACCCGAAAAGGAGGGGCAACAAAAACCACAAAGCAGATTCCCGATCCCGAATGCATGGAACAAAATTCTATTCTCAAACAATTTGACCCTTCAAATTATGTTCTACGTCGACTTAACTATTCAATTAATAAACAAAATTTGATTTTGGCCTCGGTAAGCCACAGTGATGAGTTGCTCTTCGCAGAGGATAAATAATATGGATGCGAGCACTGCTCATTGTTGTTCAGAATCCGTTACAATTACTATGACGACATCATATTATCAAGTGCTTTGTCCCCACCCCGTCCCCTCTCCTCTCCTCCCCCAGCATTGGACTCCAAGGCCAGCAACTTGTCCAGCCTGTCCAAGAAGTACCGCAGCGACGCCAAGTACCTGAACACGCGCTCCACATACGCCAAGCTGGCAGCCGGCGGCGTTTTCTTCATTATGCTCATCGTCTACGTGCGCTTCTGGTGGCTCTGAGAAGGCAGGACAGTGCTGTCGTCAATAACCACACACGCAAAAAAAATAATAAAACCGACGACAACAACAAAAAAATAATAAGACTAAGAAAAGAGCACTTTTCCAGAACTACAAAATAAAGCATGATGGTTTTGAGATGAGTGGCCCCGCGTTGGGAAAGTCAACGCGTGGGTGTCTTGAAGGGCAACCGCGTGCAAAAAATAAAAATAAAAAAAAGAGGGTAGACCATGGGGGGCTTCTGTTGTAAGTTTCCCCAAACCTGGTAAATGCTGCTTATGATCTTTAATACCGTATAGTTTACACCAAAGTGGGTTTTGGCACTCATTGATGATTGAGTCATAAAAACTCTTCCGGTGACACCATTTATTTGAGGCGTTTTTGTATTTTGGAAGATTTCGCCTCACACTGTAGTAGGACACGGCTATATTTGAACCCCCCCCCCCCACCGCACACTACATTTCTGCTCCGTTTTATCTTGTACAAAGTTTACTCATGTAAATTTCCAAGTCAGTCCAGGTAGAGGCGGTTGAGTCGCAGGCTGCTTTTCTCTTCTGTCTGCTGTCTTGTGAATAAAAAAAAAAATGTTAGCACAACGCACAGCTGCTTGGACTCCAGTTTTGTGAAAAATGCAATGGTCTTTAGGTACCCACACATAACATTTAACACACTCATGCACGCTGTAACCTGATAACACGATAAGCTGTCCACTGTAGTGACCGCTGTCCCTGAAAGCGTTATTTGGCATGTTTTTCTTTCCTCCACTATGAAAGTGATGCAATTTTTTTTTAAAATTTTAATCAGTGTCACAAGAGACCTAGAAAAGCTTCATAAATTAATTTGCATTTTTGAATTTTAATTCATTTGCAATACAAAAATAAAATAACGGCAACGAGCGAAACCTATATACAGCGGTGCCTTGAGATATAAGTGTAATTTGTCCCGTGACCACACGTGTAACCCAAATCATCCTTGAAAAGAGTAGCGTGGTATGTGTTGCTCAAAAACAAACAAAAAAAACAAAAAAAAAAAAAATCAAGCCAGAGGGGTTTTTTTTCTTAAAAAGTATACCGTTATTTCATATTTTAAGCCCATATAAGATTGTAGTGCACAGGTTCAATAGTGACTTTGCGCATAAATATTGTACCGGTAAAATATTTTGTGAAAAAACAAACTTAATTCAAATTCAAAAGGAGTCAACCTAACAGTTATATAAAAAAATGTTCCGACATGAATGTTCAGAAACAAACCCAAAAAAGATATATACAACTGAATTGTACTGTACTTAAAATGTGAAAACTACATTGCACTGGATTTTTTTTTTTGGGGGGGGGGGTTAAAAAAAAATTTAGGCTGTGTGCCTAAGCTACAAGCTTCATTGTTCTCCTTGCAAGAAGACAATTTAGTGTAATTTTTATGGACAAAAAAAATGAGTCCTTTCCAGGAAGAAAAGTGTGACGTCAATTATTTTAGCCTGGCCCAGTCCGTCAGTCCTCATTGTTTTAACTGTGACCGCTATTTTAGGACCATCAGTTAAAAAAAAAAAAGTTTCAAGGGTAGTCTGACACAATTTCATTCATTGAGAAACAGTTGGACCACGCACCAAAAAAAAAAAAAAAAATTGGTAATACTAATACTGTTCCTGTTCCTCCTCGGCAAACTGTCCCTTGTAGCTGGGGTACCCCAACAGAGACATGTTCCCCTTGAGGAACACCAAGTTCTGGAAGTCTGGACTGGCCAGGGCGGCCCGCTTCGGCCTGAGGACGTCGCCGGCCGTGGAGAATATTCTCTCCATGGCCGCAGAACTCGGGAGCGGGGCGTTGTACTTGATGAACAAGTCGACCCAGGCCTCCCTGTGCTCCTTGGGGAAGAGGGCCCAGGAGAGGGCTTTCCGCTGGGGCTTCCAGTCTTGGATGCTGGCCCTCAGCACCACATCCTGGTCGTCGACAAACAGCTCCCTGTTCCGTCATCAGCATGAGCGGTTGAGTGACATTTTGGAGAAGAAAAAGAAAAAAAAAATCACTGAATAACCATTTAATGGTTAAAAAAATGGCGAGGAACGGACAAAAGTTAAAACATGAACTCTTACTTGAAAACTCTGTCCTGGTGGCTCTTCACGGCAGGCCGGACATTTTGCTCCTGCTGCTCCTTGCTCACCAGGTCTTTGAGCTCGCTGAGAATCCTGCCCTTGATGGCGTCGGCCTGCTCGGGGACAATCCTCGCCAAGAAGGCGGGTGTGAAGGAGGGGTGCAGAGCAGAGGCCATGAGCAGGTCTTGGTCCTCAAAGAGGGAGCCAAACCTATACATGAGTGATGGGGAATTGGCAAACACAATGTTATCCTGTTTACAAGTTCATTTTGTTACATGCTTGATTGACCTCGAACGCGTGTGGTGTTCATAGAGCTTGTACACAATAGAGCACAGGGAATCAGGGGTCAATTTGAGGTGAATTGACCCCACAGGCGCCTGTTAACTGACAACTTGGAAAGGAAGATTTAACTTCGGGCGAAAGGGAGTACTCGAGACGCTCCATCATGAGAAAAGGTCACTCGCCAGGTTACAGATGTATCAGTTCATGGAAAGGCCACTCGTTAAAATGTCGACGTTTCTGTTGCTTTATGGATGTGGGTGCTTGTACCAGGGGAATGCCTTGGTCTTTAGGGGGTCCACTGAGGGGAGACCCATTGGGGCCGTCCAAGGGCGTGGTATGTAAATGAGGGTAGGGAGTATTTTTCTCGTACATCGCTTGTAATTTGCATACACGATCAATAAAAAGCCGGCAGAGGCTGCAGAGGTCGGGTGTCAGTTGACAAGCGCACACTCGAGTGGCTTCATCGAAAATTGCGCCTCCTGCTGGCAGTGAAAGTCGACCTGTTCCAGCGTCGACGAGCCTCTGTTCAACTGTCCGAGCGAACATCTCTGACACATATGTCAGTGTCAAAAGGTGAAAACAAAGTTGTCTACATCAGTCTGTCTCTTTGTACAAATATACATCCATAAACACCCACACACACCTTTTTTCAAAGCCCCTGAGGAGGGACTGGACCAGGGGCTGTGCGTACTGCAGTTCACCCCTCTGCTGGTGCTGCAGCAGCCACCTTTTCAAGACCAGGAGCGTTGGCAGGAGAACGCCCATGTAGGCGCTGTCCTCCCCCCGCAGGTTGTCCAGGGTGTCCACCACGGGTTTCATGACATCCCTGTACTCTGTCAGGACCTGGAAAGTTCAAAAAGGCAACCAGACGTGCGGCTTACTTGACCGTGGCCAAAACCTACGTTAGGTTGCCTTGTATGATGTCTTAATTTTTTTATTTTTTTTTTAATCTACAATAACATAGTGGCAGTCAAAGAAGACTTGCGTTGCTACGGAAATCGAACGTGGGCGAGTGTGGCTATATGGCAATTGATGCTGGCTGCTCGTATATCATTTTTACAATAAGCTCCACTATTTCATCCATTGTGAAATGACAAATACGGTTGCGTAATGTTATAAAACGCAATCCGATAACGACCTATCGCGGCAACCAAGCAACCCATAAATATAAGATGAACTATAAAGAAGAACGCTTGCTTTCCGACTTTTGCCAAATTAATATATGTATGAATGAATGTCATTTTTTTTCTCCCCCATACCTTGATGTCCCGATCAAGAATGGCTGCTGCGGCCTTGCCGCTAGGCTGGTGAACGATGATGTTGTTGATGGCCTCCACCTGCTCAGGCAGTGACATCACCTCCAACAGCACCTTCACACTATTGAAGTAACAGTTCCACCTGCAGAAATAAACACATTTCTCTACTTTCTCCCTTTCATAATTTTGCTGCTGTACATTGGGAATGTCTCCATTGTGAGACAAATAAAGGTTTTCTTATCTTATACAGGGCCCTCTGCTTTACAAGGCGCATTCAAGCTATAATAGCGACTGCAGTTATATAATGCATCCACTAGATGGAGCTATGCTAAAGTGAATACAATACAATACGCTACGGCTTTATTTATATCGAGCTTTCACAACCGCTGCAGCTGGAACAAAGCGCTTCACGGAACATTTAAAATATTACGTCCAAGAAATCAGAATATTGATCCATATGCAAGGCGCATCGGATTACAAGGCGCACTGTCGGCTTTGGAGACATGTTGGATGCTTTTAGGTGTGACTTATAGTGCGGACAATATGGTCATTTGTAGTTCGAATATTATCAAGAAAAAAAAAAAATCCCAAAGTCAAACATTAAAATATTAGCGTTGGCGATTTAATTTGAACGTAATCATTTCTTACAACTTGCCTTACTAGAAGAGGAGTTGGGAGCTTCCTGTTGACAGCCTCCTTGATCTGATTGGCGGCAATGGGGATCCGGTTCTGGAGGTTCCACAGGTGCTGGGCCTTGGCGGTTGCCTCGCACCAGGGCGTGTCCCCCACGCTCCAGCCCGTGACCGCCCTGATGTCAGTGGTCGCCATGAGGTTCAGGGTATGCGCACTGAAAACAAAGAAACACAAAGTTCTCTTTGTGACCAACTTTCTGGATAACGTCTGACGTTTTCCTGCGGTCGTTTCCAAAAGTCTTCCAAATGTGTTATTCCTCACCTACAGCGGCGGTGAGGCGGCAGAGCGACCCGGGGCTCGGCGTCAACGTCCTCGCCGTCGAGGTGTCCCTGGACGTCGCCCGGCTGTCCTGGCACCACTTCCTCATCCTCCTCCTGCGGTTCCCCGAAGGCGTTGAGGACCGCGACGTAGTTTGCGCCGTTGTCTGTGGTGGTGGCGACCACCTTCTTGACAATGCCAAACTCCTGGTGGACGTCACGGATGACCTCGGCCAAGAGCTGATCTGTCTGGTTGACCTAAAAAAAAAAAAAAGATGCGTAGCTGTTGTTGGAACCAATTTATTCGGCACCCATTCGGGCTTTTTAAAAATATTATCAGAGTGCCTCAGTGAAATCATTCAAATCAATATCAGCTTTTTAAACTGAAACGTGATCGCTTTTCATTTTTACCTTCAATTCCCTGCATGCCAGAGTTGCCTTCCTCCTTACCAGGCTGGGCCGGTCGATCCAGTGCACGGTCATGCCCAGGAAGGCGCTGTGAAAAAAACAAACAAACAAACAAACAAACACATTGATCATTTACGGACAGTGGTACCCCTACTTACGAAATTAATTGGTTGTGAAAGACATTTCTTAACTAGAAAATGTAAGTAGAGACGCATTTTCCATGTAAATGCCCTAATCCGTTCCAAGCCCCCCCAAAATTCAGACATAAATGTTTTCTCAAGCATAAAAATGCATCAAACTTTTTAACAAATACATGTTATAATTCGATTACTGCACAATAAAAAGATAATTGTGCATTATATAAAAAACAAAGAATAAAAATGATAGTCATGGAACTTTCAACAGCGTCCTCGTCACTTTTTGCCCTCTTTCGTTCATGTTCTCTCTCAAAAGGTGGTTTTTGCCTGGGGTTTTGTCAAGAACTGATCCAAGGATGTTTGCTTTTGTCGGCTTTTCACGATCCTTCGAACATGTCCAAGGCAAACATCGGCATGGTGAGCGATCGCCCGACTGGTGAACACTTTTTCTGGGTGATTCACATTTACATCAAACTATCGAAACGCCTCATGGCCCGAGGGGCAAATGACGAGGACGCTGCATAGACACATTCTACCTATCTACAGACAGACACATTTGGTAGAGGTCCCTCTTAGCCAATGGGATGCCAGGATGATTCTAGCTAATAGCCAATGGCAGAGCAGCTCTAAGTATGTCGCGTTCAGGAAACTCGGAGCTGCGAGTAGAAGGCCATTCCGTATTTTACCTTTCATAACAAGAGGCGTTTCGTAACTTGAAAATTTTCGTATGAAGAGACATTCATAAGTAGACTGTATATTGAATATTGTATTTATGATCAGCATATACACATGTCAAGTATCGTTTTGGATGAACTTGAAATATGTTTACCGGCTGTGCACCGTCCAGCAGTCAGCGGTGGTTGCCACCCACTTCTGCTTGCTGAGCAGGTTGTTGACTTCCAGCTTGGCCTTGTGCATAAGTTCATCCAGACCCCTCGCCAGGGTCTTCCGGGACATGAGCTGGAACTCGGGATTGAGGTAGGCAAACAGCTCCCTGGTGTAGGGGTGTTCACAAAGGCCCAGCGGGGAAAGCGTCTCCACAAACCATCTGCGAATGACAAAATCATCATCATCAAAAAAAAAAAAAAAAAGCATGGAATGAGCGGCGTGATGAAGACAAGAAAGATGATTGTTCCTCACCGTGTGAACATCTGCCTGGCCTTGTCCTGGTTGAACTTGTCCCTCACTGGTTCCTCCAAGGTGCTCAATTGGTGCTTCTTGGAACGTCGCTCCTTGGCCTGGCCGCGGCCGCCACGCCGGCTGTTTCCGGCCAGGGCGGCCATAAGCGCGGCCTTTTTTCCAGGGTGAACCTATTTTTTTGGGGGGGAGAGGGGTTATTGAAATAATGCTCATTATATTATTATTCTTGCCAAACTACATTCCATAACTTCTACTTTATATTTATTCTGCACCAAAGTAGGAACTATGAACTGTTTTTAAATCGAAAGGAATGTTCAATTTTTAAGTTTTGAACTCACTTTTTCATAGTGCATGCTAAGATGGGCTCTGGAAATTGAGGTAAAGGTCACACCCTTGTTTTTGCACCCAGGCTGCATGCACTTAGCCGAGCCAGTGTAGACGTTCTTCTTGCCCTTGCCTTCAGTTTTCAACAACTTTGAAAAGACAAAAAACCTAGAAAGAAAATTCCACAAATAGGTCACGACGTGATGAACTGGCGAGTGGCGAAATACACTTAATTAAATGATGCAACCTGGTCAAACGTAATATTTTAAAAAATGGGATTTTCTTACATTTCGCAGTTCTGGAGGTAGCCTTTGAGCTCTCGGATGCCCTCGGCGTTGTCCTGGTCCCATGCCGTCTCATCCATCTCCTCGGGCTCCTCCGGGGGCAGCGTGTCGCGCAGAGACTCGGTGCAGTCACACCGAAGGCAAGCTGAGCATTTCTGCCGGTGTGTTTCCATCTATGGTCAATGCAGTTTGAGCGGTCAGGTGCGGTTCCATGCTGGGGTCGCGTTTCAAGCAAAAAAAAAAAAAAAAAAAAAAGGAAAAAATGTTGCTCCTTCGCCCATTTCGTTGTGATGAGACAAAATCAACTTTTGGCGGTGGGGCGGCGGCGACGACAGCCAATCGGTGTCGAGAATGTACTCGCTACGTCACGTGCAGCGCAAGCAGACACACACTCAAGTCAAGGTGAAAAAAAAAAAAGACAGCATGCTTATTTTGCCATCCATTGGTGCGTGTATGTATAAAGATGGATTGTATATAGAATTATAAATATTGTTAGGTACTGTTGTAAAATAATATGTATGTGGTTTGCTGGGTCTCAAACTATCAAGTGACCCCTTAAAGCAAAGAAATGTGTTTAGCATGCGTGTGTGTGTGTGTAAGCGCATTTTGTTACCTTTTCTCGTTCCATCTGAAGGAGATTCTTCCTCGAATTATTGCGCTGGTGCATGAACGTCATGAGATCCTCGTTTACGTCTACGTAAAAGAGGAGGCACAATCAGAGCAGTTTCAAGAGTTTTTGATCAGTGCGATTCGTTATATTACCTTGGGACTTCTTTTCAGTCTTCGCCGGGTCTTTGGTGTGGTTGCTGTGATCTGTGTCAGAAGAGTGCGATGTCATGTCGTCCGCATCTGAGAGCGGAACCAAGAAGTCCGGTTGCGATCCTCCACTGTGTTCGCCGTCATTTTCCGTTGCCATGTGTTCATCGGACATCATCTCACTTTGACCGCGGGGAAGCTGTGAGGACTGATCTTGATCAGTTTCCTTCTTCACGTGGACATTGGTCAATGTAAATGTTTTGATATCGGCCTCCTCCTTCAGCTCTTGAGGCGGCTCCCCAATCTGGCTCCTCCACACGTTCTCCTCTTCCATTTTAATGTGAAGGGGCTCTGCTGGTGCTTCCTGCTGCATTTCTGCACCGCGCATGGAAAGAAAACAGGGATGGATTGGCCACAAATTACATTTGAACATTATAGTCAACACCGACTACATCACTGTGAACACAAAGTATTTCATTTTTGTTGATTTTTTTTTTTTACTCACCGTTGTGAATCTGTATTTTTATACTGTTCGTGAACTATGTCTGTGTTATTCAAAATGTGTATTTCGTGCGCACGTTTCACTCGCGTCGTGCCCGCAATGTATTTTTGACCAACTTGAACATTGATTGACGCTTCGTGAAGGCGGACGACGAATACAGCGCGGCTAAATGCATTTGTATTGCAACACGACTGTTCAATAGATCGTGCAAACGGAATCGTTTCACGTGAGAAATAGTCAACAAACCTGCATCGTGCAATGCACCGTGAACGTGAGGCTTGAGGAGAGCGTTGAGTAGCTCGCGTTGCTGTTCTTTCTCCGCTTTAGTGCGAGAAAGTTCCTCCTCGTACTCCGCTATCGTTCTATCAAATAGTTCAAAAATCTCTTCGACGGCCACGTCCAGCCGCTGCTTCACCAAGGTCCTGAACATTCGAACTTTACACATTTTCACACAATGACGACAGCTCTCTGGTTCGCGGTGACTCACTTCCGCCCTTCACCGGAACACAAACCACACTGCGCACGCGCGGGTCATTTATCCCGCCCCCTCCCTCCTCAGCCAACTCCGCCCTACGGGTGGTATGTGGTGTGTTATCATTCGATAAGTTTGTCTCCCGTGAGTCTCCGTAGCAAAAAGATGGCAATGATATTATTGCAATTGCCAATTTATCTCACAAATTTACAATATAACCACATAAATACGCCGGTTTAAAATTTACCTCAGCAGACCACTGCAATTTTAATAGAAACAGGTAAAATTTCATTGCTCTCATTTTCTTAAAGGCTGCCACACAAAATTGGACTTTGTTTACGCCATATACAGAGGGAACATTATTTTCAACAAACACAAAACATAGAACTGTGTTCTTAAGAAAGGAAGACTTTATTGGCTAAACGACAGATAACAAATAACTGAGGTTTATGAAAACAGTGGAACACAGACACGGTCATACAGCGCACAAAGGCTGAAGCACAACTGAGAGAATTGGGATGGAATTTGTCAAGGGCAAAACACATTGGCGGCGTTATTCTGAAAACGCAAGGCCAGCCGCACGTGGACGTCCATTTGCTAAGTTTTTCATCCGGGGAAAGTCCAGATAAGAGATATTCGGGGAACAGGCCAAGAACAATTTCAGGCAGTCTTGAAAGTCACGGAGCTACAATTGTAATGTCTTATTTGGCAGCGTAAAAAGAGTTGAGAGCCGATCAATCAAATGGTATGGGGGGAGGGGGGAGCAGAATCTGGCGTGACACCACAGTATCTGTCCATTTGCTATAGTGCTCCTCCCTATTACGGTCACCAACTCCTTCACGACCAGCCCAGTTAAAAATACATTTATATATATATATATATATATATATATATATATATATATATAATTTTGACGTCTATACGCGTCACTGGCAATGAATGGGTCAAAATACAGACTAAATATAGAACTCCTCAGGTAAAAATTTTGAAATGCTTCACAACCCAAAGTTCAGACCCCTTGGCAGGACAGGAACTGAACATGCGTCATCAGTCTCAGGAAAATGGAACTTTTCAAAACAAAATTAGCATGCAAAAGGTTTCTTGAGAGTGTGCACAACCAAATGCTGGCTCAAATGGCTCGTATGGTCAAAGCATTTTTGACAACTGAACAAGAAAAAAGGTTTCGGTCTCTAGGTAGACTGTTTTTTGCCGCGTTCTTCACCGTCAAGAGTTCTGAATAGTCCTCACAGAAACACCGCTGTCATCAGGATCATCTTCAGACGAGTCCGACGTCAAGTCCGAATCCGACAGTGGAGCCAAGAGGCCCTCCGGTCTGGATTGTACACCTTCACCGCGATCTCCCTTCACTTCCGTCGTCGCGTGCCCACTTGGACGAGCGGGGGTCGGCACTTTGTGTACTCGCATGTGTGCAACGAGTAATTCCTTACTCACAAAGGTTTTCGTACAAACTGAGCAGTTAAGAGATTTGACAGTCAGGAAGAGTTTAGTCACACCTGCGCGATTGAGCGCTTTCTTTCCACTTTGTGTTCTCGTGTGTTCGTCCAAATATGCCTTGCGGACAAACATCTCACCATTTTCTGAGCACTTCTTTTTCGTGTCCAAAGATTTTTTGGCCCCATCGTCGGAGTCAGAAGAGTCTGAAGTCACGTCATCCTTGTCCGCTGCCGGTGGCAACTTGTCCGGTTGTGAGTGCAGCTTTTTACCGCCTGACACAAGGAATTGACGAGAGCGAGTTTTCTCGTCTGTGTGCGTTTGTAAGTGCGACGTGAGAAAGTCTTGAGTCGTGAAGCTTTTCGAGCAAACCGAGCAGTTGAAATATTCATCGGCCTCGGACAGTTTAAGGACTGGTGCCAACTTGTTTGGGGGTGAATGAAGCTTTTTACTTTCCGACACACGGCGTTGACTTGAGCTGGTGGAGGCTACCGGTTTCCCCTCGATGTGCGTCCGTTCGTGCGACTTGAGAAAGTCTCTACTCGTGAAGATTTTTGGACAAAACGAGCAGGTGAAATATTTCTCAGCCAGGCTCGGTTTAGTAACTGGTGCCAACTTGTCCGACTGCGAATGGAGATTTTTATCTTCTGTCGTCCCGTGTTGAGGAGAGATACTGGAGGCCACCGGTTCTTCTTTTGTGTGCTGCGCTTGTACGTGCGACATGAGGAGATCTCTACTCGAAAAGTTTTTCATACAAACTGAGCAGCTAAAAGATTGAACAGCGTCAGACGGTTTGGCGACTGGCATCAAGTTGTCTGGTTGGGAGTGAAGCTTTTGACTTTCTGTCACCGCGCGTTGATCAGAGCTCGCGGAGGCCGCCGGTTTCTCCTCGGTGTGAGTTCTTTCGTGTGACATGAGGAAGTCTCGAGTCATGAAGGTGTTTGGACAAAACGAGCAGGCGAAATATTCATCGGCGCCGGATGGTTTAGCGACTGTTGCCGACTTGTCTGGGAGTGACCGAAGCTTTTTGCTTTTCGACACCACGCGTTGATGAGAACTACCGGAGGCCACCGGTTTCTCTTCTTTGTGCGATCGCATGTGTGGTCTGAGAAGGTCTCTGCTGGTGAAGCTTTTCGTGCAAACCGAGCAGGTGAAAGATTCGACTCCGTCGGGTGATTTAGTGACCGGTGACAACCTGTGTGGTTGTGACTTTAGATCCTTGGTTTTACCTTCTGTCGCCACGTGTTCACTCGAGCTAGCGGACGCAACCGTTTTCTCCTCGATGTGTGCTTGTCGTATGTGTGATATGAGAAGGTCTCTGCTGGTGAAGTTTTTCGTACAAACTGAGCAGGGGAAAGATTTGACTCCGTCGGATGGTTTAGCGCCATTCAAACGTTGATTTCCAGTGTGTGTTCTCGCGTGTCTCTTCAAATCTCTTTTGCGGGCAAATGTTTCGCCGCAGCAAGAACACTTCAACTTCTTTCTCTCCGAAGGTCCTTTGGCGTCCCGTTCGCGATCAGAGGCTGACGTCACGATATCCAGATTTGAAACCGGAGCCAAGTGGTCCTGTTGAGGGTGAAGATCTTTCCCGCGTTGTCCACCGGCTCTTGTTGAGCTACCGGAGGGGACCGCTTTCTCCTTGGTGTGTGTTCTCAAGTGAGAGTTGAGATTGTCCTGACTCAGGAAGCTCTTCTTGCAAACTGAACAGGTAAAAGATCGAACGGCTTCGGACGGTTGAGTGACATCTGCGGAATTCAAAGGTTTCTTTCCAGTGTGTGTTCTCGCGTGTCTATCCAAATCTTCCTTGCGGGCAAACGTTTTGCCGTATTCGCGGCACTTCGACTTCTTCTTCGTCTGTTTGGCACGGCGAATGTCATCACTGTTGTCGGAGTCTGAAGCCATTCCTTCCGTGTCAGAGATGGGAGCCAAGTAGTCTGGTGGAGAGTGGCGATCTTCACAGCGTTCCCCATTCACTTGTGTTGTCTTGCGTTGACTTGTCCTGAGCATCATCCTCTCCTCGGTCATCGTTTTTTTTGCTGGTGGCTCTCCCCGTTCCTCCGAGGGGACCTCCTCCTCCTCACTATCCTCTGACACAGGCCAGACACCTGCATGACACAAATGAATGAAACAAAATGAATGAAAATATACAGTGTTGCCTAACATATCGCGGTCAATGGGGAGCGCTAACCTGCGATGGAGCGTTGGCGCCCCCCCTCGCCTGCGACAACGCAGTGGAGCGAGGGGACGGGGATGCCTTTTAACCCGGCGTGGAGATGAATTCGCCTGCGTGTGCTAACTAGAGGTAAGATTGGACCAAAAAAATCCAGCCCGACCCGACCCGCGGGTATTAATAAAGCCCGGCCCAAGCCCTCCACAAGCAACTTTACAATAACAAAAACAATAAAACACAATACGGGTTGAGCAGCGGCAGCCAAACGCGCTAGCGTTCACTCAACCCGGAAGTCAGAAAGAAACCACAAGGGAGGGAGAGGGGGAGAAAAAAAACCCAAGCTCGAACTATCCTCATTTTGAGGATAATTTGAGAAAAAACTGCACAAGCGTAGGACAGTTACAACAGGTCACAAGACATGAACAACGAAGGCGGTGATGATATAAGGGAGTGCATGCGCGAGTGACTGTGTGGTTGTGTGTGCGTATTAAGGCCGCAGCTGGTACGTCAAGGTCTTCTTATGGAGACAGTCCTGGCTTATCAGTCTATGGCCGAGAAGGAGGGGGTGATGGTAGGGCACTGGCTTTCAATGCGTACTTTCCTCAGGAGAAGGTCGAGATAGCAGATGTTGTTTTTGGTAGCATGTAGGTTTTATGTGGCCTGCGAAAGAAAATAATGCGTGTCAACTTCCACGACCCTTGCTAAAATCTCTACCAAAATGTCAAAATGTAATGTGTAATAATTAACGTTGAGATTGTGCAAAAATTTTGTTTGCCCGGTTTACACTCACTTAAACAGTTATTGAATAGACGATTATAATTGACTGATTTTAAAACGACTAATCCATCAACAAAGAAGTCCAAGATGGCGCCCGAATAGGCAGCCGTCGGCAAGTGCTCTCATGAGCCTTGCTTTTTGTTGTTGTTGTTTTTGTTGATTTTGTGTTTTGTTTTGTCACTTTGTGTTTGTTGTTGCGTTGTGTGGACCAGATATGGATTATTTTTCAACATTTTTTTGGCCACGACATTCATCAAGGAGGAGACTTGGTGGTTGCCCCTTCTCGGCAGCACGGGTATACCAGCACTGTTTTTGATTGAGAGAAATGTCGGTGCCATTTGACTGTCATTGCTGCACAGCTCCGGGGGCGCTTGTGTTTTTTTGGGCCTGTAATGGGCAGTGTTTTAAAACATTTCTGATACCTTGCCTTGGCTCAGTATCAAATTTAGAATAGGATCGTTGGAGATAGGCACTCAGAAATGAAACACGCTTGACACAGTTCTGGTGTTAGCAGCAACAGCAGTTTATTCAAACAATCAAACAAACAAGTACATTACGATGCTACCGACAATAGCGCAATCATCGGCCCGCAAAGATAATGTTCAACAATCAGACAAACGAATGTATGAAGCTATTCTATTTCTCTTACCGTGCGCTTTTAGGATGGAGAGCCGACACCCTGGGCAGAGCGAGCTTCAATACCAGCTGGGCATTCGTACGCAACCCGCAGCAGACTCTAACCCAGAGAGTCGTAGACTCTCTTTTTATCTCACCTAGGAGTGTGCGGAAGGGAGGGATGAGTGGCCATCTCATCCTCCCTGGCGCCACTCCGTTCGTTTGTTAACAATGCGCACATTACCTCCTTCAGCAAACTTGTTGCTGTCAGCGTATCTGTTTCCCCTTTTAACAATGCACACATTACCTCCTTCAGCAAACTTGTTGCTGTCAGCGTATCCGTTTCCCCTTTTAACAGTGCGCACA
>CAAKHF010019430.1:0-20061 GCA_901007745.1 Hippocampus kuda | reverse complement strand
ATGACCACAGAGTTTGATGGTTTTATAAATGAAACATAAAAATGAAAAGCTACCGGTAATTAAAAAAAATGAAAATGAAAAACTATATTATCTTTAGATGGATTATCCAGACATCAATTTTCTGATCCGCTTATCCTCACAAATGTTGCAGGCGTGTCGGAGCGTACCCCAGCTGTCTTCGGGCAGCAAGCGGGGTACACCCTGAATTGGTTGCCAGCCAATCACAGGGCACTCAGAGACGAATAACTATTCGCGCTCACAATCACATCTAGGGACAATTTAGAGTGATCCCTTTGATCCATTAACCTGCAATGCATATTTTTGGAATGTGGGAGGAAACCGGATTACCCGGAGAAAACCCACACAGGCACGGTGAGAACATGCAAACCTGACTACACAGGAAGGCCAGGGGCGAGAGTCAGGTCATCCCCTTATGTATGAAGGCTCGTTCATCATGTGTTGAGCCTGGAAGACGAATGAAACCTGGCACTTTTGAGAAAAAAAAAAATTAACTGCCGTTCACAGCCGCCAGGATCAGCATGTTCGCTAAAGGGTCATTCCAGAATTGGAGGGAGATTTTACATCCCACCCATCAAATGTTAGATAATCCACATACAAAATCCTAACAGGCAGCCCCGTTGTCGAGTGCTTAGCATGTCAATTTCACGGTGCAGAGGTATCGGGTTCAATTCCAGCTCCGGCCTTCCTGTGTGGACTATGCATGTTCTCCCCGTGCTTTCATGGGTCTTCTCCGGATACTCCGGTTTCCTCCCACATTCCAAAAACATGCAGGGCAGGCTGATTGAACACTCCAAATTGTCCCTCGGTGTGAGTGTGAGCCCGAATGGTTGTTCGTTTCTGTGTGCCCTGCGATTGGCTGGACAGCGGTTCAGGGTGTCCCCCGCCTACTGCCCGAAAACAGCTGGAATCGTCTCCAGAAACCCCCGCGACCCTAGTGAGGATAAAGCCGTTCGGAAAATGAATGAATTAACAAATTACTAAAACATGCAGATTCTGCATACATTTATTTGTCCTGAGACCAAATCTGAAAAAAAAGAAAAAAAATTCAGAGGAAATAATGCTTGAAAATATTTTTTAAAAAACCAAGTAAGTCTGGAGTATCCCTTATGATGGCATTTTTCTCTTGATGATGAAATTCAGTCTCCAATAAAAGAGTTAAAATGAAAATTACCTTGTTTTTTTTCACATATTATTTGTTCATTGCTGTTTCTTGTAACTGTGGGAGCTTTAGTTTTAATGAATGTAATATTTGAAATAATTATCATTCATGGAACGTGTGTCCCACCACATGCATGGAACCCGGTTAACATAACCTTTTTGAGCATGGTACAAGAAGAGGAAAGCAGTGAATCACATGATATAGTGGACTTGACATTATCAAACAGTTTTCCAAAAGAATGGATTGAGCAAAGGTATGTCCTCTTCTGTATTTTTCGGATTTCTATAAATATAGCATTGCTTTATTGTCTCACTCTATCTCCTGCAACATTGTTATGGATGTGGTCAATTTTTCCCTACTTATTTACAAAAGTAAATTTGTCCTACATTTGCTCACCTAACAGCTAACAGCTAGCTAAAAAGCCAGCTCCTACTCCTGAGCGAAAGCAAACATTCGTCCAGATGAGCAACTGTTACTGTGATTACAGTGACAGGAATTATAAACACCATATAAATCATGTCATAAAACTTGTACCATTGACCTCAGCTGAGCTCATCGAGCCTTGGTAGTTTCTTACTTATTATTGAAGAATATGTAGCAGAAAACCAAAAACGTGAAGGTTTATTTTTCAAGAATTTGGCAGCCAAAATGTCCCAAAATGTAGTCGACATGCTAACCACTCGACTACCAGGCTGCCCTGATATGATATGATATGATATGATATGATATGATATGATATGATATGATATGATATGATATGATATGATATTATATTATATTATATTATATTATATTATAGTATATTATATCATGATGCCATTTTTCCACATTGCTTATCTTCATTAGGGTCAGGGGTGAGCTGGAGCCTATCCCAGCTGACATTGGGCACACCTTGGACTAGTCACCAGCCAATCGCAAGTCACAAAAAACAAAACATTCACACTCACACCTATTGACATTTTCATCCATCCATCCATTTTCTGATCCGCTTTATCCTCACAAGGGTTGCGGCGGGTGCTGGAGCCTACTATCCCAGCTATCCTTGGGCAGTAGGCGGCGGACACCCTGAACCGGTCACCAGTCAATTGCAGGGCACACGTAGTCAAAGAACCATCTGCGCTCACACTCACACCTTGGGACAATTTAGAGCATTCCATCAATCTGCCATACATTTGGAATGTGGGAGGAAACTGGAGTACCCGGAGAAAACCCACGGAGCCACTGGGAGAACATGCAAATTCCACACAGGGAGTCCAGAGCCGGAATCGAACCCTGCATCTCTGCACTGTGAGGTCGGCGCACTGAACCAGTCGACCACTGGGCCGACATTTTAGAGTCTTTAAATAACATGTCATCCATGTTTTGTACGAGGAAGCCCGAGCCAACATTCAAACGAGAGACCTTTGAATGTGAGTTACTTGTTCACCAAACACCTCTGCCACTTCCTTTATTAGATGGTTTTATTATTTAGTACTTTTATATAATTAAAAATAATACAATAATTACTCAGATGATAGATGGTTGGATGGTTTGGGCAATGTTCATTCAATTCACATTTCGTGACAATGTGAATGAAATGTATGACATTGGGAAAGTGTTTGCCGTGTTCGTTGACTGGCCACCAGTTTCGGCTGCAGTCAGCCTTTCACTCAAGTCAAATTTAAAAATATGTTGTCTATGCTCTTTGTTGCTCACAGAATATTCTTCCAAAGTTTTGTTTTCCTGAAGCAATACTGGACATGATGGCTATCTTTGCAATGAATGTTTGCATTGGAATTTTAACAGTGAAAATAACTTGCTGACTTCTAATGCAAGACAAAATAACTGCAATGCCCTCACATGACCGTATTAAAAAACATAGCAGGTATAATTGTCGTTAGAACAAAGTGACAGAGATGTGCCATAATAGATACTGTATGTACTCCATTAAATTTTCAGTGTTCAGTGGTATTTTTTGGGCTGTGTTTGTTGCGTGTGATTTATGTCTTCAATTTTACATTATAACCATGACATAGCTCCTTTGTTGCATGAGTTTTATGGCGAGGGAAACGGGGCAGCAACCCCATCCTTCCACTGAGGGGATGCGGTTGGGGTATTACAGTTCCCCATCCACCTCCACCCCTGTCAATGTGATTGAACAATAATTAAGTACGCGTATAATATGTTGCCGATCAATGATAGTTTAATTTGCATGTATAATCTATATTGCGGCGCTACGCCGGAGCAAATGTGCACGTGTGAACGCTCGACTGGCGTAGCGCCGGTGCAGTGCCGGACCAAATGTTGCCGTGTGAACACCCCTTTTACACACTGTACATTGGCAACTGGAGGCCTATTTGGTTGCTGAATAATGATTATAAAGTTCTGGCTTTGATACTCTCAAGAAGAATAAAGGATGCATTTGGCACAATTATAGATGAGACGCAGTCTGGCTTTATGAAGAACAGACATATCTCCAATGTCAGGCTTGTCTTAGATATCTTAATCTAGTGTGACATGGTCTTCGATGACGCATTTATCCTCTTTTTCGCCTTTTACAAAGCCTTCGACACAATTGAGCATGACTTTTGTTTTTCTGCAATGGTGTTAAAGCTTCATACGCAAAAGTGAATAGCTCAATTTGAATGCAAAATGGCACGATACAGAGATTTTGTATTAAGCGTGATTCTGGATACGCCAAGACTGCCCCATTTCACTTTGTTGTTTTGTACTCAAATTCTGGCTTCTCGTGTCTTAAATTGTGCTCTTCAAGTCAAGTCAACTGTATTTATAGAGCACTTTCAAACAGCCATCGCTGCATACAAAGTGCTGTACATGGATCAATTGAACATATATAATAAACAGTAAAACAAATCCGTAATAAAGACAGTAGAAAGCACCAAACAGTAAAACCGAGAACAAATCTAAGTCATAAGTCATGCTGAGTCGAATGCCAAAGAATACAAGTGAGTTTTGAGGAGGGTTTTGAAGATGGGCAGCGAGGAGGCTTGCCGAATGTTCAGTGGGAGGTCATTCCAGAGAGAGGGACCAGCAACAGGAAAGGCTCGATCCTCTCTGAGCCTCAGTTTAGTTCTTGGCACTTCTAATAATGTCTGGTCCGCAGACCTGAGGTGCCGGGCAGGTGTGTAGGGGCGGATGAGCTCAGAGAGGTAAGGTGGCGTGAGATTATTTAGAGATTTGAAAACAAATAAGAGGATCTTGAAAATAACTCTAAAATGTATGGGGAGCCAGTGAAGGAATGTAATTCTTCAAGAATTACACACCGATGATGGAGTGGTTGGCAGATGACAACAATTTTTCTTAAAAATGCCACTCAAGTACCCATTGCTCTTCATGTCATAAATGAATATTCTCAGGCTTCTGGCTTGACATTGAATGTAAGTACCTAAATGTCAACTCTTGCCTTTTAAAGAATGTATTGAACCAATTATTTGCTATATTAACCCTTTCATGCACCCTGTAACCTGATAACATGAAAAGGTGTCCACTGTAGCAGTGATATTTTTACAGTTTGAGCCCTGCAAGTCCGAGGGACTTGCTGATCAGAAAATTATGAGTCCCATTATGCATTTAGAGAGTCCCAAATTTTGAATTCTGAAATGGTCTACTTATTCAATTGCACATGAAACACAAACACAAACAACAACAATATACATTGATAATAGGTTTATTTCTTATGAACAAATGCTGCAAAAATGTAAATAATTCAGTCATACAAGATGATTATCGCAAAAAAAAAAAATCCAACTTTAGCTGTTTCCTCTGTGATATCTCCGCAATAAACTTTCGCAATACTTGTTTTCACGTTACACGACTTGGCAATCGTCTGCTTTCCACGTGGTGAAGGCCGATCTCGCCAATCTTTTTTCGCGGTAACGGAAATCTCGTCACGCGAGATTACTTAACACGAGATCAAAACAACAATGGTGGTGATTGTCAAACTGTGTTCGTTGCTGGAAAAAAAGATTTACCATAGGTTTTTTTTTTTTTGCTTTTTTTTTTTTTTCACTGAGAAATTTCCTTGCGTCCCCAAAACGCACATTATTTGGAACTGTGCGTCTGGCGGGAAAGTTATGCATCTAGGACGCGGGACGCAGAGGTAGCAAGATGGCTGCTGTAGTAACCCCTGTTTCTGAAAGGGTTAAGATCCAAACAGAAGCAACTTATTTCATCATTGTCATTAATAAAGATGAAAAAAAAGAGGATTGCTTGCAAATTTGCTCCCATTAACCAAGAAAACACATACTAAATTAAATCAATGGCAAGAAAGACATTTCACTTTGAAAAGGACAGTTTTACTCTCTAAGGCGGGAAGTTTATCTCAGTTGTCTAATGCAGATCTGTCACTCCTCGGTGAATACAAAATTTGTCAGGATATCGATTGCATGTGTTTTAACTTCCTCTAGAAGAACTGCACACTTTACATCAGAAAGAGTGTCGCAATAAATAACTACGACTCTGGAGGCGTCTTAGGTTTCACTGCATTAATTAATACAGTTAATCAATTGGGCTAAACACTTTTTAAAAAAAAACTGTTTTTATTTGGAATTTTGTCCCTCAGTGTATTTTGCTAAATTTGGTGGTTTAAACTATTTGAGGTTGCAATTACAATGTAGATAAGATTCACAGACAAGTTTTATTGGCAAGGTCCCTTATTTACAAATTTTCATCCCATGAATACGTCATATGGAACCCAAAGTCTTGAGTATACAACAAAAACAAAGCTTGCCGTTCCAATACCTTTTTTTTTCGACTTTTCTAAAGTATTTCATATTGTAAAATCATCGCTTATTTGAGGCGGGTCATACTTTTGGTTTTGATCAGAATTTCATTGAGGTTCTTTGAATGCTTTATAAAAATAGTGATCGGCAGGGAGGCCACTGCTTTGCATGAATGCTCTTAAAATATATTGTCAAATCTCACACCGCGTGAGGCGCTTTCACATACCCCTAGTGTGTTTATGCTATGCATACCCCATATTTGACAACCACTGAGATATGAACTAGGACATTATCCAACCCACCCACCCCAACTTCATTTTAGAAAGGGGGCGGTAATGCACATAACGTTGTTTGCCAACCGCCAAGTGAGCGTAGAGGAAGAGAAAGAAGAAGAAGAAGAAGAAGCAGAAGAAGAAGAAGAAGAAGAAGAAGAAGAAGAAGCGGAAATAATAATAATAATAATAATAATAATAATAATCAGACTGGTTGGAGCCGCACATGTTTGGAGGAACCTCGTCACTGTAAAACTGTTTGACAGCAAAGTGCTGGATGCAAAGATCCTGTTCAAAATGGCTTACCAGACATTTCAACAGGAGTATTTACAGATTCCGCTTGTGACGAGGGCATATACAACCGCATGTGTCCTAACAACAGCAGCAGTGGTAAGATAGTTACATTTGACTGTGTTGCTAGTGGAAAAATTATCTTCCCTTCCTTCGCTTTTTGCTACTACAGCTATCATTTACAATACAGTATCGCTTTTCAGCTTCGTCACTCACACATATAGCTGACGTGTGTATGAGTGAGATACGTCACTAAGCCTTGGTGCGTAACTTATGCACACCCCTAACAATGCAAAATGTTCATCCGGATGTGCTTTGTACATTAAATGGCCGTCATTGAAGTCAACCAGGTCATAAAATTTCATTCTTTTTAATTTGATAAATAGTGGATTCGTGGGTTCCGTATATTTTGATCTATTAATAATTCTGATGGCTTTTTTTTTGTTTTGTTTTAAAACGGGCAGTGTGGTTTTTTATTTATTTATTTTTTTTTTATCAGGCAGTGTGTTTGTTTTTTTTGTTTTTTTTACCGTTTCCCCATATTTCCACACTGTAGGTCATATATGGTAGGAATAATGATGAGTATAATGTGTACAAAGATCTCTTATTCAGCACATCCTTGGCTTTGTAGAGGATCCCTATGGTTTTGGATATTTTTCTTTTAACGTTATCTAGATGTGGCTTCCCACATAGTTTTGAATCTATTACTAATCCAATAAATTTATTTTCAGACACTCTTTCTATTTCAATTGAGTTTACCATAATTTTAAATTGGTGTTTGATTGGACTCGTGCCAATAACAAAATTAACTTTGATTTTTTTTTCCAAGTTAAGTGACAATTTATTCCTGTCAAACCAGTTTAACACTTTGTTTAATTTATTTTCCACAGTTATCAGGAGCTGATTCAGATTTTCTCCAGAGCAGTAGAAAGTTGTATCATCAGCAAATAGGACACATTTAAATTGTTTTGAGACACTGCAAATATCATTTATACATAAGATGAATAGTTTTGGACCAAGCTCAAACCCCTGAAGAACTCCATGAGTGATCTTCAGTTGATTATATATTTTTTTCTGTTGAACTGCGCATATTGATATGTTACCTAATTAACTTTTTATCCATGTATATGCTACACCTCGCATGCCATATCTCTCTAATTTATTCAGTAATATACTATGATCTATAGCACAGGTGTCAGAGTCAAGGGCCGGTGGCTAGCTCTGGCCCACCACATTTTATGTGGCCTGTGTAAGCAATTCAAGCAGGTCAATTTCCATGATGCTTGCTAAAGTCTGAAACAAAATTGCAAATGTTCATATATAATGTAACAATTAAAATGTTTAAAAAAATCCATTATTCTTGACTACTGATGTCAAAACAAGTTAGCTATCTATATGTTGCTCACTGTGTATGTAATATGTGGTTGGTGGTTTCACAAAATTCATCAGTCATAAGGGCCCTCCAACGGAAACCGTAACTACAATGTGGCACGTGACAAAAATGAGTTTGACACCACTGATCTATAGTATCAAAAGCTTTGTGGTCTATATTAGTGGATGTTGCTTCCACAAACTCCATTACTGCCATTATTGAGGTGGTCCATTTTTCTCTGAAGCCATATTGATTTTCACTTAATAGCATATGTTTCTGTATAAAGTTATCAATCCTGCATGAAAATAAGTTTTCTAATATTTTTGAGAATTGTGGTCAGAGTGATATTGGTCTATAATTTGGAAACAAATGTTGTTCTCCACTTTAATTGGAATGACTTTAGCAATTTTCATTTTTGATGGAAAGATTTGAATGACAGGTGTCATATGTATGTGAAAGGTCGGACTACAAGTTCTATAATCTGTTTTACTATTCTCATATCAATATTAAAGCAATCAGTTGACTCTTTATTTTTTAATGTTCTGAGAATATTTAATACTTCTTTGATTTACAGCAATAAGGAACACTGTGGAAGAGTTTTTTTTCCATGTACTGAATCTATTTCAAACCAGTTTATTGGCTCAGGAATTTGTTTTGATTGGTTACTGCCGATAATAACAAAATACCGTATTTTCCACACTAAAAGGCACACTGGATTATGAGGCGCACCTTCAATGAATGGCCGAATTTGTAATTTCTTTTTCATATATTGGATGCATTGGATTATAAGGCGCAATCTAAAATACATCCACTAGATGGAGCTACGCTCCTTCCGTTCGACTCGAGAGGCGTTCATGACCGCCTCTGAAAAACGAAAATTAACGATTACTTCAATGAAACAACGACAATTGAAAATACTGCATCAAAACAGAAAATCAAGCGAAGAAATCACAAAATAAATTCTATAGCCCCCCCCCCCCTCACGGAATTAATTTTGGCATTTCCTTGAGTGTAGCTCCAACACAACAATCAAATGTCAGTAAAATGTAGGAGACTGGACTGTCTCAGGGGTGTTTGTTATTTATTCCTTTGTTGTCTTGTATTCACAAACGAGGAAATCACAAAATAAATTCTGTAGTGGGGCTATAAAATTGTGATTTCCTCGCTTGATTTTCTGTTTTGATTTATTTTTTTTCAATTTTCGTCGTTTCATTGAAGGAATCGTTAATTTGTTTTTCGGAGGCGGTCATGAACGCCTCTCGAGTCGAACAGAAGAAGAGAAGGCACCGAGACGGACAAAGACGTACATGTATTTGTTATGACTGTGAAAACCATTAATAAAGTGTGTTTTAAAAAAAAAAAAAAAAAAACAACACCACAGCTCTCCTTTTTCAAACCCAGCCCAGTTGGTCAATGCGGAACACTCCATAGCAGCTTCTCCGAGGAGGTGGTCCACCTCATAATTTGTCCAGCTCACTTGGTGTAGAATCTGTACGGCGACATCCAACTGGGCCATCGTCACCTTGCCCCCTCTCCAAGCTGGGGAGTGGGCAGGACAATGAGAAGAAGCGGCAGTCAAATGCAAGAGTATACAAAGAAGTTTTAAGTTGAGTTTTAAACATTTCTATTTAGACAATGGCTCTTAATTTCCAAGGGTAGTGCATTCCAGAGCATTTGGAGCCCAAATAGAAAATGCTCTTGAACATGTGGACTCCTTTTTAACTCTCGAGATCACTAAAAGATGAGAAAAATTGTGATCGTCAAAAATCGGGTTGGCATGTCAGGCTTTTTAATTTGTGATCAGGATTGTGATCAGCCTGAAAATTGTGATTGGTGCAATCCTATTGTTAGCTGAATGATGGTTAGAATTAGCGCTACTTTGCTATTATTATCACCACTGTACACTGCTACTTCTTGCTAAAAAAAATGAGATAAAGAGTTTCGAGTGCCTATGAATGGACAAGACTTTCGAACTGAGCAGTTGTGCTGTTGTGTGCAGGGTGTCTCCCAGTGCTTTATAACCTTAGCAGGCCACTTAGCTTTTCTTGCCCCCCAAATCCCGTGTCAGACTAGGCCAGGGTTCTAAGCTGTACAACTTCACTTTGAACGCCCTGTTTTGCTGCATTTGCTTTTTCACAGTGGCTGTGTGATGGGCATGCATGGAGTCACCAATAAACAGGGACAGTAACTTGTAGAAAAAAACATCCGCTCTCTATGTACATCCAGCCTTAATGATTACTCTGCAAACTTTTTTTTCAAGACGTGTCCTCTTCTTAAAAATCAACATAGGTGACAGTTTCTGTCCACTACCATGGCAACCAAGAACACATGTAAAAGCCGACTTTCTGCGCCCTGTTGTGTGTATCGCTACTGTGCTGATGCCCTTCTCTGCAGTGTGGTTCCCCGGGATATCAAAAGCGAGCAGCACCTCGTCCATTTTGGTGATGTCTCTGGGCTGGATGTGTATATCGGCAATCTTTTTACTGCAGTGGGAGTGGATGTTTACCAGCTTTTCCTTGGAATGTGTCGGAAGTTGCTGCGCCACTGTTGTGCTTTCCTGGATGGATAGATGGCACTGTTTTGTAAAACGAAAGCACCAAGCACCATGGATTTGTTGATCTTGAATTCTCACGCAGCTGCTCGATTCCCATGGCCCTCCACCACGTAACAGAGCTTGCAGTTTCAACTGTGCTTCATAAGCGTGTCTCTTCATCGGTGCAATTTTCGGGGGTTCTTAGCCAAACGATGTTTTTTAGCACAATGCACATACCAGCACTATATACATCTACTCTGGGTGTGCCTTTGCCGTCCTCTTTCACGTCCCCCTTTAAAAACCACATGCTGTCCTCAGTCACATCCACATTTCCTCTATATAACAAGTGTGTCGGCAAAACATCAGTCAGTCAACCGTAGCTCTCATTGAAGTTACACAACATTCACAACTTTTGAAACTCGGTGCACACATAAGGCGCCCCCACATTATTTGGTGGCCCGTCCATTTTGGAGAAAATGTCAGACTTAGGAGCGCCTTGTGGTTGTGAAAATACAGTAACCAGTTTTCAACTGTGGTTTCTCTATCTGACTACTGGGTGACACCCACGTAAAGTTGTACTTGATTGGAATAGGTGGAAGAATTCTGACGTGATGTCATGTCAGCGCTCCGCTACAAGAGTTCAGCATCGTTTCAATTTGGACAATTCCGTTTCCAAGTGCGATTCTGATTAACAAAAAATATATACTGGTATTTTTTTTAACAAAGCTTATGAACTTCTCTTCTTTTATGAACTTTTTACTGTTTGTGAAATTTAGTATGACTTACTCAAAGGGCCATTTTCACCCAGTATTTTAATTTTTCATGAGAGCTTCATTTTTGAGAACCTCAAGAAAATACAAAAATGTGGCAGTGACATAAAGCATGCTAGTGAAAACCCGTTAATGTGCGACCTACGAGCCCCTAAGGTGACATGGAAGAATCAAAAAAAAATTTACCCCACAAAAAAAACTTGCGTTCGCCCACAAAGTTTTTTGTAACCTCACAAAGAATGTGAGATAGCAGTGTTTTCTGTTCTGTTTTGAGGGGTTTGTTTGCTTTTCTTTTTTAATGTGTGTCCATGTACTTCCGGGTCAGTTTAGCTACTGCCTCTGTTTGAGAGATGACAGTACGTCAGTGACAGCTACAATCATGGAGGATGACTTGGAACTCTTCCGATGTCTTGCTTATTTGGAAACTGTGCTTAATGTCATGGAACATGTATCTAATCGAAGCAGTCAATACAACCATATGCTGTATGTCTCTATTGGGGCTACACACAAATTGGTGGTGACTGGAATTGAGGAGCAAATTGGCTGTTAAAAACAAACGCTGAATGAATATTTCCAGATTTGAGTCATAACACACACACGTCTCACATCTATGTGTGATGCGCGCCCGCCAACCGTTGTATGACAGATGGACTTACAATTAGGCCAAAAGGATAAGTACCGGTACTTCAGAAAATGGATGATTGTTTGGAAGAACACCCTGGGTTCTGCCGTTTGACAGTGTACAGTAGGGAACCTGGTGGTTAAAATAAGTGTTGCCGTTGAGTTGATCAAGATTTTACCTGTCAAGCATATTAATTCATGAGTCTTAACAGATGAAGTTTATATCTTTTTTGATGACTTGTTTGTTTTTTCCTTCCAGCAACTAGAGCTCATCACACCTTTTCAACTATACTTCAATCCAGATTTGATCCTAAGGAATTACCAAGTGAGTAATCAAACTTGATCATAATCACACTTATTCTTCGTTTAATTTCTTGGCAACATAAAATGTCAAACCTGTATTTCAGCAAAATATTGAAAGGTGACATTTATTTACTTAACTGAGGGGGAATGTTTACTTCCACCATTTTTAAAATGGAAAAGAATTGGAATGTAATATTTGTCAAAATGTTGGTGAATAATTGTTACAGTACCGGTATCGTGGTACATTATGCAGGTGTCGTATAACATAACACTAATCCATCCATCCATCCATCCATCCATCTTCTACTGCTTATCCGGGGTCGGGTCGCGGAGACAGCAGCTTTAGCAGGGAAGCCCAGCCACTTCTTACAGCTCTTCCCAGGGGATCCTGAGGCGTTCCCAGGCCAGCTGGGCGACATCGTCTCTCCAGCGTGTCCTGGGTCGTCCCCGGGGTCTCCTGCCTGTGGGACATGCCTGGAACACCTCACCAGGGAGGCGTTCAGGAGGCATCCTAATCAGATGCCCGAGCCACCTCATCTGCCTCCTCTAGATGTGGGGGAGAAGCGGCTCGACTCTGAGCCCCTTCCGGATGACTGAGCTTCTCACCTTATCTCTAAGGGAGAGCCCGGACACCCTACGGAAAAAACTCATTTTGGCCGCTTGGATCCGGGATCTCGTTCTCTCGGACATGACCCATAGCTCGTGACCATAGAAGAGGGTTGGAATGTAGATTGACCGGTAAATTGAGAACTTCGCCCTTTGTCTCAGCTACCTTCTTGACCACAACAGACCGATACAAAGTCCGCATAACAGCAGACGCTGCACAGATCCATCTGTCGATCTTCTGCTCCCTCCTGCCATCACTCGTGAACATGACCCCAAGATACTTAAACTCCTCCACTTGGGGCAAGGTCTCGTCAGATCACGGTCAAACGCCTTCTCCAAGTCCACAAAGCACATGTAGACTGGTTGGGCGAGTTCCTGCATACCCTCAAAGACCCTGCTGAGGGTGTAGAGCTGGTACACTGTTCCACGACCGGGATGAAAACCACACTGTCTCCTCCTCAATCTGAGGCTCGACTTCCTGACGGACCCTCTTCTCCAGCACCCCTGAATAGACCTTACCAGGGAAGCTGAGGAGTGTGATCACTCCTAGAACACACCCTCCAGTCCCCCTTTTTAAACAGGGGAACCACCACCCCGGTCTGCAATTCCAGAGGCACTCTCCCCGATGACCACACGATGTTGCTGAGGCGTGTCAACCAGGACAGCCCCACATCATCCAGAGCCTTGAGGAACTCCGGGCTGATCTCATCCATCCCTGGGACCCTGCCACTGAGGAGGTTTTTAACGACATCGGTGACTTCAACCACAGAGCCCACCTCAGAGTCCCAAGGAAGGCATGTTGGTGGAGTTGAGGAGGTCTTCGAAGTACTCTGCCCACCGATTTACAGCGTCTCGAGTCGAGGTCAGCAGTGACCTGTACACAGTGTTAATGGTGCACTGCTTCCCCCTCCTGAGACGTCGGATGGTGGACCAGGATTTCCTCGAAGCCGTCCTGAAGTCGGCTTCCATAGCCTCACCGAACTCTTTCCACGCCCGGGTTTTTGCTTCGGCGACCACCGAGGCTGCATTCAGCTTAGCCAGTCGATACCCATCAGCTGCCTCTGGGGTCCCACAGGCCATAAAGGCCCGATAGGACTCCTTCAGCTTGACGGCATCCTTTACTGCTGGTGTCCACCAGCGAGTACGAGGGTTGCCGCCACGACAATCACCAACCACTTTATGGCCACAACTCAGATTGTCCGCCTCAACAATAGAGGCACGAAACATGGTCCACTTGGACTCAATGTCCCCCGCCTCCCCCAGGGACATGGGAAAAGCTCTGTCGTTGGTGGGAGTTGAAACTACTTCTGACAGGGGATTCCACCAGACGCTCCCAACAAACCCTCGCAATACGTTTGGGTCTGCCTGGTCAGACCGGCATCTTCCCCCACCATCGGAGCCCACTCACCACCAGGTGGTGATCAGTTACAGCTCCGCCCCTCTCTTCACCCGAGTGTCCAAAACATGTGGCTGCAAATCCGATGATACAACCACAAAGTCAATCATCGAGCTGCGGCCAAGGGTGTCCTGGTGCCAAGTGCACATACGGACACCCTTATGTTTGAACTAGGTGTTTGTTATGGACAATCCGTGACGAGCACAGAAGTGCAATAACAAAACACCACTCGAGTTCTGATTGAGGCGGGTGGTGGCGGTTCCTTCCAATCACGCTCTTCCAGGTCTCACTGTCATTGCCCAAGTGAGCGTTGAAGTCCCCCAGCAGAACAAGGGAGTCCTCAGCAGGAGTACTCTCCAGCACACCCTCCAAGGACTCCAAAAAGGGTGAGTACGCTGAGCTGCTGTTGGTTGCATATGCGCAAACAACAGTCAGGAACCATCCCACCCACCCGAAGGCGGAGGGAGGCAACCCTCTCGTCTACCGGTATGAACCCCAATGTATGCCCACACCTGCTCTGCGCCTCTCACCGTGGGCAACTCCAGAGTGGAAGAGTGTCCAACCCCTCTCGAGAGAACTGCTCCCAGAACTCAGGCTGTGTGTGTAGGCAAGTCCGACTACATCCAGTCAGAACTTCTCTACCTCGCACACCAGCTCGGGCTCCTTCCCTGCAAGAGAGGTGGCATTCGATGTCCCTCAAGCAAGCTTCTGTAGCTGAGGATTGGACCGCCAGGGTCCCCGCCTTTGGCTGCCGCCCAGCTCACACTGCACCCGACCCCTTTGGCCCCTCCCATGGGTGGTGAGCCCATGAGAAGGGCGACCCACGTTGTCTCTTCGGGCTGAGCCCGGCCCGGGCTCCATGGGTTTAGGCTCGGCCACTAGGCGCTCGCTAACAAGTCCCACCTCTGGGCCTGGCTCCAGACGGAGGCCCCGTTGACCCGCGTCTGGGCAAGGGAAACTTAAGTCCATTTGTTTTGCTCATCATAAGGGATCTCTCTGATGAAAAACTGATTGTTGAACATCATTGATTGATGTGATCTAATTGGACAGGAGAAACCTCTTTCAAAAAATTTCACTTGAGAAAATGTACAAAATGTATGCAATGTGTTGTTTGTGGTGTGTGACCTCTCTCTTCTCTTTTTTGTAGGTATGGCGACTAATAACAAACTTCCTATTTTTTGGTCCAGTTGGCTTCAATTTTCTGTTCAATATGATATTTTTGTATCCTTTTCAGTGTAATTACATTGTCAGATCCGTAATACATTCATCCGTTTTCTGAAACGTTCATCATCACTATGTCGCGGCCATGTTGGAGCCTTTCTCAGCTGTCATTATGCAAGAGGCCAGGTACACCCTGAACTGATCCCCAGTCAGTCATCCATAATTGGGCATCAATAATTGAGAACCGAGTGTTACCGGGAATAAAATTAAGGCTCTTCCACAATCATTCATATTGCTAAATTTTTAATGCCTTGTTCACCAAGAAGGACCAATAGGAAATGTATGTGTGCGGAGCCCCATCCCTGCCACCAGAGCCGCGGCGCTGGGGCGTGGAAGCCCAGTGTGCAGTGAAGGTTCGTCTGTGGCGTTGCGTGTCTGTCCGGCCGTTCCCACCGCCAGTTCCCCGCCGGAAGCCGCCGGGCAAGGACAAAGAATGACTGATGATAAATGTGTGTGCAACAATACACACTTACTAAGCGAGAAGTATGTGCAAGCAGAACGCGTGCACACAATAGTTGCAGACACTATTCAGTGGGGATCAAAAGTGAAAAGTGACCAGTGTTTTTCTCCTCAGTGCAACATGTGCTGTAAAATAATATCGTGCAATTCAAATATGATAAATCACTTTTGGATTCATGGAATAGAGTTGATTGCGTCTGCTGCATCTTCAACCAAAACGCTGAATACTGCCCAAAACAGGTTAACTCAACACAAAACCAACACAAAATGATTAAAAGGGGGTGAAAATACAAATAACAGAGAAAATTAGCAGAACGATTATAACCAGCTGCCAACTCACAAGTTCCTCCTTTCTAGATGTACTTTAGATCCACAGTATGACAGCAAGCAATAATTGTCACCCTCATATATTTTTATATGCCTTTCTTGAGCTCTTTAAGAAATGTTGTCCCCTTCCTCAACAATTTGTTTTTAGATACAGATACTGTCGTATGCTGGAGGAGGGCTCTTTCAGGGGTCGAACAGGTGACTTTGTTTTCATGTTCCTCTTTGGTGGACTTCTGATGACTGTATCCTTTTCACTGAGGTTTGGACGAGTCAATTCGGTTTTTTTACAAATGCCAATGTGGTTTTTTCATTTTTGCTCTTTATTCTAACAGTCTTATCACTTTCAAAAAATTACCAAATAATTGTGTATTTCTAAAATAAAAAAATATATATCTCATATAACTTTTGGAATTAACGGACATGTAAATAATATGCAAGTTCCATTTTGAACAGAGCACAAAGGTTGCATTTAATGGTGGTTTGTTTCATGAACGCTGATTACTTGAACCTAAACCCTCTAACACAGTTAATTTTACTTTTTTTTTTTTTTTTTTAAATTCTCCAGTAAATCCATGTTCTGTAATGCTTGTCCTCAAAAGGGTCGTGTGCAAGTTGCAGCTGAGATGGAGGCGACCCTTGGGGTAGTGTCTTCTCACGCTACCAGGACTAAGCCTTCTTAAAATGGCTTCAAAGCCGATTTTGAGTGCCATCTAATAACATCTGTGAAGTCTTGCTCCAACAAATTATACATAACAGCAACCATAGTGATCCCTCACTTATTGTGGTTAATGGGGACTGGGATAAGTGAAAAACCACAAAGGAGAGTTTGCTTCCCCCGCCCCTAGGAATTTTTGTGGAAGTGTATGTGGATACCAGCATGTTTAAAATACAGTATGTAAACAGTGATTATACTTTACATATTTTGAGACAAAGACTACAACAGTACACATATTTACTCAAATCTTTAATTATAAAACCTTACACAGTAATTAACAGCATTGCCTTCTGAGAGAGGCGAAGAGGCTTGTGTTAGTGGCGTAGAAGGCGACTCTCACTTCACGCTCTGACGGTGTAGCCGCCGTTAGCCTCCAGCTAGCTCCTGGCCAGCTATCCCCGCGCAGCCGATATGTTTATGATAAGACAATTAACTCATTCAATCCTAGCCATTTTCACTGGAGCAACCCCATCAATCCCAGCGTTTTACTGGATTTTAACTGATCTTGCAAGGCCCACAGAATATTTGGTTCTAATGCAACATAAACATGGAGCCTACCAAAATAAAGTTTGGACTCTCTTCTTTCAGCAGAAAACAAAATTGTTCTTTTTCCATTCTTCAGCAATCGGCATTTCAAAATGGCTAAGTTTCATGAAAATGGCGATTCCTGGGCAAAAAACGGAGAAAAAGAGACGTGTTCCTGCTTCATGGACATTTGTGTCACAGGCAGCGATGAACCCCAGGGTTCACGCAGCTGTAATGGGGTGAATGCTAATTCCTCCCTGCGCTTTCGGGTCGGGGGACAGGTCCCGACTGTGGTTTGTTCCTATGCACCAAATAGCAACTCAGAGTACCCACCCTTTTAAGAGTCCTTGAAGGGTGTGCTAGAGAGCGCTCCTTTGGGGGACTCCCTCATTTTTCCGGGGGACTTCAATGCTCACGTGGGCAATGACAGTGAGACCTGAAAGGGCGTTATTGTGAGCTGTCAACTGATCACCACCTGGTAGGCTCCGATGGTGGGGGGAAATGCCAGTCTGACCTGGCAGACCCAAAAATATTGTGACGGTTGCCAGCAGATTCTGAGAGACGCCTCTCAGAATCACCTGCTTATTCACGGCTACATAATGCTGCTTTTTAGATACATTTGTTCTGGAACTGTGACGATTTACCCCAAAAAATACCTGCAGGCTTGACTATGACAAGATGAAACGAATTTGGGAGGTTCAATACTTTTCATTGCTTTTATAACACATTGTGTATCAACAAAATGTAGTTGTTCAAATCTATAATAATAATATTTGGTATAAAAATTTTAGGTATTAAATAGTTCCATGTTTTGGAACCTGCTTAATGCAGTCTTTATTCTCACCATGGTTCAAAACAAATCTTTTTTTTTTCAGGTTCTTTAACGTGATTTCAGATATTTGGAACTTTTGTGAGTTTGGTGTTCTTGGGCCAAGCGTTCACAATAATGTTGGTGTACATATGGAGTCGAAGAAATCCAAATGTTCGGATGAATTTCTTTGGCCTTTTGAATTTCCAGGCACCCTTCCTGCCTTGGGTGCTGATGGGATTTTCACTTCTGCTGGGAAATTCCATCATCATAGATCTTTTAGGTATTTATCACAATTTTCTGCAATATACTGTGGTGAATGATATCTCTTCATATTGTTGAAATGTCTTTTGCCATTCTAAGGTATCGCTGTCGGTCATGTATACTTCTTCTTGGAAGACGTCTTCCCCAACCTGCCAGGTGGTGGAAGATGGCTGAAGACTCCATCAATAATGTGAGCTGCGAAAACCTTTTGCCATTTAAAACACCAGAAATTGAGTTCTTGTTAGGTTAATGCTGGTAATCAGATGCTAAGAACACATCAGGAACAGGAAGACTCAGGAGGCAAGCATGGTTGTCTTTCTTGCAAGAGAGAGTGCGCTAAAACGTGTCTCGGTTCACAATCTCGGAGCAGCTCTCCAGCTGGCTCTGCCATGTAAACTGTTACAGCTTCCGGGGCAACTCTGAAGAGACCGCGTTTGTCTCCTTGCATTTATTGGAAGGATGTCCCTGATACACGATCATCTAACGGGTATGGGGAGTATTTTCACATTCCACAACAGTTTCAGTAAAGGAGAGTTTCAATGAGAACACACAGTTCATTCCTGAGGTGATCAGACAACTTCTGCTGGACGTCGGTGGTCCGCGAACACAGCTTGGGAGGTCCCTCACATGGTGTCCTGGGGTTGATGTGATCTTCTCACAAGCAACAGTTAATTTGATCAGAAGCCGTTAACTTAAGAAGGTATGATCTTAAAAACTAGAACAGGAGCAGCCTGAGCTCCCCCGGTCCGACAAGTCTTCCATTATTAACCTCATCCATTGTATATGAGGTATTTGCGAGGTCTCACTCTGAAACAGGTTTTAAAGTTATACAGAGTAAATACGGGATAACAGAATTAGATTTATTCCAACAGTTCTCTCAAAAAGATGCTAGTCTGCTTTGTGACTACTTTAAAGGTCCCCTTGAGCAAAGCACCCAACCCCCTCCAGCCTCAGTTTAATAGATAGATATAGAATAGATGTAGCACATTGCTTGTTGTTTGCTCCTTTCATACCTGCACACGTGTATATACTGTACTGTATATCTATATCTATGTATATAAAAAAAAAAAAAAAAAATCCTCGTCTCACCCCTCGGGTGGTGTCCGTCCCTCATTCAGCTCGGGTCCTCTACCAGAGGCCAGGAAGCTTGAGGGTTCTGCGCAGTATCCTTGCTGTTCCCAGCACTGCACATTTCTGGACTGAGATGTCCGATGTTGTTCCCGGGATTTGTTGCAACCACTCATCTAGTTTGGGGGTCACTGCCCCGAGTGCTCCGACTACCACAGGCACGACTGTCACCTTGACCTTCCAGGCTCTCTCCAGCTCCTCTCTGAGCCCTTGGTATTTCTCAAGTTTCTCGTGTTCCTTCTTTCTGATGTTTCCATCACTTGGGACCGCTACATCCACTACAACGGCTTTCCTCTGCCCTTTATCTATGATTACGATATCTGGTTGGTTCGCCATTACCATCTTGTCAGTCTGGATCTGGAAGTCCCACAGGATCTTCGCTCTGTCATTCTCCGCCACCTTCGGAGGTGTTTCCTATTTTGACCTTGGGGTTTCCAGTCCATACTCCGCACAGATGTTTCGGTAGACTATGCCAGCCACCTGGTTATGGCGTTCCATGTAGGCTTTCCCTGCCAGCATCTTACACCCTGCAGTTATGTGTTGGATCGT
>CAAKHF010019428.1:2778-17292 GCA_901007745.1 Hippocampus kuda | reverse complement strand
CCCTCTCGAGAGAACTGGTGCCAGAACCCATGCTATGTGTGGAGGTAAGTCCGACTATATCCAGTCGGAACTTCTCTACCTCGCACACCAGCTCGGGCTCCTTCCCTGCCAGAGAGGTGACATTCCACGTCCCTAGAGCTAGCTTCTGCAGCCGAGGATCGGACCGCCAGGGTCCCCGCCTTTGGCTGCCGCCCAGCTCACACTGCACCCGACCCCTTTGGCCCCTCCCATGAGTGGTGAGCCCATGAGAAGGGGGACCCACGTTGCCTCTTCGGGCTGAGCCCGGCCGGGCCCCATGGGTGCAGGCCCGGCCACCAGGCGCTCGCCATCGAGCCCCACCTCCAGGCCTGGCTCCAGAGGGAGGCCCCGGTGACCCGCGTCCGGGCAAGGGAAACTTAGATAAATTCATTTCAATCATCATAAGGGGTCTTTGAGCCGTGCTTTGTCTGGCCCCTCACCTAGAACCTGTTTGCCATGGGTGACCCTGCCAGGGGCATAAAGCCCCAGACAACTTAGCTCCTAGGATCATTGGGACACACAAACCCCTCCACCACGGTAAGGTGACGACTCACGGAGGGGCAAGGTATGTAGGTATGTATGAATGTCAAAATTGTGGTCATGAAAGCCATCGATGTCAACCAGGGGTGTCAAACTCATTTTTGTCGCAGGCCACTTTGGAGTTACGTCTTCCCTCGGAGGGCCGTGATGACAAAAACCGAATTAACGTTTCATCGTCACATGACATTATTACTTTTACACACACACAAAAAAAGTTATTGCTTACTAGTTTTGAAAACAGTCAACTATTTGTTTTTTGTTCAATTATTGTTGTTCAAGTGAGTGTAAACAGGGTTGCAAAATTATTACAAAATCACAACATTATTCATTACACATGACAATTTGGCATTTCGGTACAGATTTTAGCAAGCATCATGGAAGTTGTCACCCACGATTTGCTTAAGCGGGCTACATAAAATGACGTGGTGGGCCAAATCTGGCTCCCGGGCCTTGAGTTTGACACTTGTGAACTAGACCAGAGGTCCCCAACCTTTTTTTGCCCCGCGGACCGGTTTCATGTCAGACAATATTTTCAGGGCTTTCAAGGCCGGATAGATACACCAATATGATATGACCTGCATGAAAAGTGTGGTATTTTCGAAACAATAATTAACACTAATCATGACACGAGGAACGTCTTACCTGGCCGCAACATTCTCTGGTCGCTATGGTAAAATTTAAACGTGCCTTCAAAATAAGATACGCCGCAAATAAAAAGTGCATGAAAAATACAACTCACCATTGCTGCTTATTATGCAGAGTAGGCTTGGTGCGTGTGAATCTCCCATTGAGATAAAGCCATATTTGAAATAGGACTCATGATACTGTCTGTTAAATGTGGCCTTCTCTTTCTTGAAAGTCGTAGGCTCCTCTTCTGTCATCTGGCTGGGCCTTTTCCCCTTCCCGAAAAAAAACTTTTCAAAGACGTTTGTTTTTTATTCATTTTTCTAGCTCGTGGGTTTCATTTCCTATCATGTGACCGAGAAGTGTGCATTCACCTGCGTCAAGAGTCACTTACTGTAGACTGATATAACAGAGGATCCGGTAATTTTTCAAAATAAAACATCTCTCAGATTCCGAAATCAATAAAACGGAAGGAATGTAAGTTATTTATTCTTTCTGTGCGGCCCGGCACCAAATAAGCCACGGACCGTGGCCCAGCGGTTGGGGACCCCTGAACTAGATCATCAGCGGTGGCCGTGTATCGTTCACCTTTGTTCCACTCATCGGCGTGCCAACAACATATTGAAATGTCACGATTGCTGCATTCCTCCGCGCGTAATTCTGTGGTTCTTGTCTTATTTGACAGTAAAGATCGCTGTCTTCCAGCCCCCGAGACGATGTAATTTTTAGTGCTACAGTCATGTGACGGCACGTCATCCAATCCGACTATTGGCTTGTTTATGTAAATTAGGTACGCAACAAACATGGCAGCATCAGTCGTCACGGCGACATCTGTCCTGTTTTTACGTTGCTCTATATAATTTACCAAGGATGAGGTGATGGCGAAACAGTGAAGGCTTTTTCATTTCTACGCTGGGAGAAATGTTGTCACTGTACCAATAAATGGTTGACCTGTTTGGATCAGACCGAAACATTGCTTGCCAAGACAGCCGGTACCAGTGGACTACTTGTTGAGGCAGTGAGTATGAGATTCAAACTTTAGGGATTCATGACACATTTTATGGGTGGTCTCTTGACTCTAAAACAATCATTGCCGTTGAAAAAAACATCAGGTAGCGTACAGGCAGAATGAGGTTGAAGCTGCAGTGAATATTGCTGAGCAAGGAGATTATTCACCATTTTCACCCCAAATTTAAAAATAAATTCTCAGGTGAAACATGTCACCAGTAACCGGCCACCTAATCTTCCTGCTGTCTGTGTAATTTGCAACAAACTGAAACGTGACCAAATGAAGACAAGAGTCAAGGATCGCTTATGTAAACCAGACAAAGAAATGTCAGGTTACTTCCCAGCTATTTTATATCTAAATGTGAATTTATTTTTCCGCAGTAAAATTCGACTTTATCCACACTAAATAAAGTTGGGATATAAGTATACAATAGAAGCGGATGCTGCAAGCTGTAAATTTTTAGATTACCGATAAATGTTTTTAATTTTGCTTAACCTGCTTGAATAGTAGGGGTATCTCTTCCCTTCCTTAACCACTTTTAAAAATAGTGTTCTTTACAATTAAAAACGTTTTCAGTGCAACTAGGCTGAAGAATGATGCTGTTAGAAAGAACATCTTGTTACATACATCCTGAAGGTCGGGACTGCACAGCAATTGAGCGCCGGTGTCGCACAGCTGTCAAAGGAACTACACGATTTCTGAGCAAAATAAAATAGCCAAGGTAACATAATATCCTTTTTTTCCCCTCTATTGTAGGTCTTAAAACCTAGAAGAGGCTTGACATGCACTCCTCACACCCCATGACAGTGCCATGCCAAAGGCAACTGAATCCAACTGTTGAGGATCACTGTTGACCCAGAACTGACTACTATGTTTATGATAGAATGAGTAGCTGATAAATCAAGAGGGAACCGAGGAACACCTAAGGATCACACGCCTAACGGCCATCCTAGCATTAGGTTGGCGAGAACCTGACGATGACCAGCCTGTTCCGACGAAGCAGTAGTAATGGAGGATCTAGAAGCAGTGGCGGTAGTGATGGACAGGGCGAGCTTAACAACAGCAGACCCAACCGCCAGGTTCGCCGCCTGGAGTTCAACCAGGCCATGGAGGACTTCAAGATCATGTTCCCTACAATGGACTATGAAGTCATCGAGTGTGTGCTACGTTCCAATAACGGAGCTGTGGATGCCACCATTGACCAGCTTCTCCAGATGAGCATTGATGGACAGGCTTCAGATGATAGCACAGACTCTGATGACAGTATCCCGCCAGAGGTCAGTGGAAAGTGTCCAAGCTCATCAATGCATATTAGTATTGATAGTATTTTACTAAATTGCCCTCCCTTCTGGAGTGGATAAAGACCATAAAATGACATGAAGAGATTGAATTGAAGCATACGTGTGTGATATATATTCTTTTCCTTCCTCTCTCTCTAGATTCTGGAGAGAACGCTTGAACCAGACAGTTCAGATGAGGAACCACCTCCAATCTACTCACCACCTACATATGACATGCACATTTTTGACAGAAAATACCCAGAAGCCCCTCCGACACCCCCACTAAGGTAAGGCGGGAGTTCTTGGTTAAAAAGTTTCTACTTGCCACAGACACTTTTGCAGCTGCAGCTGGTGACCAGCCATTCAATCTCAATTTGTCACATTTAATCTCAAAGTTTAGCCAGATTTCCTGTCTGACCCTGGAATATTCATGAGTGAATTCGGGTTTGTGTGCGATGGGTTGATTTTGCCGAGTGGCTACACACAAAACACTATTTTCAAAGCTGATGCACCTGCGATTTATTTATTTGTTAATTTTCTCTCTCTTCATGTGTGGGGTCTCTCAGGTTTTGGAAGTCTACTGTCAATTTTAAAATATTGCCATGTGTACCAGGCTTTAAGTGGTCCGTTAAAGAGAGACGCACACTGGGAAATTATCAAATTTTGCTGATTTGGTCTGGATATCTTTGCTTTCTATTTCCTCCTAATATCTTTGCTGAGCCATCTATTGGGGTTGACGATTAATTGGAATTTAAATTGTGATTTCGATTTTGGCTTCTGTCGCTCTTTAAAAGTCATAATCAAAGAAAAGTGAAAGAACGGTGCGGTGCGTTGACAAGTTCCAGACGTTGTGAAAGTATAATACAATACAATACAATACATCTTTCTTTATATAGCGCTTTGACAACAGCTGCAGCTGTAACAAAATTTAGAGAGATGGACGAGTCTTGGTAGGTTTGCAATTGTCTCATACGCTTTCCATTTCAATGTGATTGCTTGAACAGGGCTCTGGGAGATGTTTGAAATCTTTTTGTATCCTAATTGTGCTTTAAATTCTCTTTAACTTTATCCCGGATGTGCCTAGTGTGTTCCTTGGTCTTTGTGATGCTGTTTACGCTCCATTATTCTTTTAATAGACCTCTGGGACCATCACCAAGCAGGTGCATTTATACTGGGAGTAGATTACACGCAGGTGGACTCTGTTTATCATCCTCAACATTTAGGTCCATATTGGATCATTCTGAAATCATCAGGGAAGTCCTTGAGAGAGTTGGCTGCACTGATGGGAAAAGGGGCCGAAAAAGAATTCACACCCGACTTTTCAGTTTTTTATTTCCACAAAAAGTCAAAACGGTGGTGTTGATTCCTCACACACTAAATTCCAATTTTATATTTTGAAGCCTGAAATGTGACTAAAGGTCAAAAAGTTCACATACTTTTGCAAGCCACTGTACACACCAGAAGAGCAACATATTGTCCATTCAGTTGAAGCATGAAATCATGATGCAAAAAATGTTTCATTCTTTACATCGTATTGAATTCTGTTCTGAATTTGTTTTTATAAGGTACAATTTCCCCAGTGTGGGACAAATAAAGGATATCTTATCAATACAGTAAAGTGCTATTTATCTAAATTGTTTTTTTTTTTTGGTGGGGCTGGGGCGGGTGTTTGAACAAATTAATTCCATTGCCACTCATTTCAATAGGGAAAGGTAATTTTAGAAACAAGGTCATGTAGCGAATTAAACTCCTAAATCAGGATACCGCTGTATTTATAAATGACTTATAGGAAATTACCGGTATATGTTTTGTACAAAAATATTCCAAATGTCTGCGATTGGCTGGCAACCAATTCAGGGTGTCCCCCGCCTACTGCACTAAGACAGCTGGCATAGGCTCCAGCACCCCCCGCGACCCTAGTGGGGATAAAGTGGTTCGGAAGATGAATGAATGGATGAATGAATATTCCAAATGTTGTTCTTAAGAATCGCTCTGTCTTGCCACGGCATCTCCCTTCATAGATTTGAAGCTCAGCCACTTTCAGATCACAAGAAGGTCAAAAGCTTCCGGAACTGGAACCCTCCATTGCTTGGAAATCTCCCAGATGATTTCCTGAGAATCCTTCCTCAACAATTAGAATGTATAAAGGTAAGTGAAACAAAACCCACAACATTTGATACAGTTTTCTTGTAGAACATCTACAGCTAACTATGATCACTTGAAGAATCTCTCTCTTGAGAGAGGGAAATTTTAAGACGACTAGGTTGACGTCTTCATACGTCTGCGTGGCTTTGAGAGTATGAAAATAAGAAGGGTGTGGTTAAGAATTGCAAATAGCCTCGTTAGTTTCGGCTATTCTGATCTCCACCAGTCTTGAACGGCACTGGTAGTGAGGAATGAGGGCAGCAGTTCCAAGTCAAACTCCATCTTCATTGGCAAAATGTTATGTCCAATAATGTACGCACAACAACCGTGAAAACAACTTTATTCATCATACAATGGGCTGTGGGCGGCCCGGTGGTCCAGTGGTTAGCGCGTTGACCTCACAGTGCAGAGGTATCGGGTTCAATTCCGGCTCTGGCCTCCCTGTGTGGAGTTTGCATGTTCTCCCTGGGCCTGTGTGGGTTTTCTCCAGGTACTCCGGTTTCCTCCCACATTACAAAAACATGCATGACAGGCTGATTGGACACTCCAAATTGTCCCTTGGTCTGAGTGTGGATGTGGATGGTTGTTCGTCTCTGTGTGCCCTGCGATTGACTGGCAACTGGTTCAGGGTGTCCCCTGCCTACTGCCCGAAGACGGCTGGGATAGGCTCCAGCACCCCCCACGACCCTTGTGAGCATAAGCGGATCGGAAAATGGATGGATGGATGGACAATGGGCTGTATGCACACAGCACTTTGGTGTTTAGTGTCAAAAGGCACACAATTTGTTTTTCTTTCTCTCCTAAGCAACACATGTGCACAATGACCATGTGGCAAAATAAAAAAAAATTTAAAAAGTGGCACAGTATCATTGTGGTCTGTCGATTGGAGAGGTAAACAACACAGCCAGCTTCCTTTATAGGGCGCGACAGAGACAAAAAGGAGCAACAGGCTAGGATAATTTGGAGCAAGGAAAATGGAGTATCTTGTGGTGAGTGGGCTGCATTGTTTACAGCTTGTTTCGTGCCCCTGCTCTTGTCTGCCCAAAGCAACGCGCAGTGTAGTCACCCCCGCGTGGAAACACACGTGAGACAAGCGTCCTGTCGAGATAATTCACAGTCACCATGAGCGTTACATTCAGCGTTTCCCCCAGCTCGCTCCATGTCAAGTCAACTGTCGTTAAAACACGGTAACACCATGTGGCGAGCGGTGGCGCTGCAATTACCGGGACTATCCAAAAGCAGTATACCGGTAGTTTTAAATGCCTCCGTACCATTTATACCATGCACCCCTACCGCAATGATATTGTTCCAAATTGTTTTTATTTCACGACGTAGTGTCTGTGCATGTTTTTTTTAAAAATGTGCTTTCTTTGGCTGTGTGCTTGTTTAGCACAGGTTTGTGACATATTTAGTACGTTCTTGCCGCAGATTGGCTGTTGTCAACCCACCGCCGCCGGCAAAAGTTCACTTCAGCCTTCGTCGGCGGAATGGGCAAGGGAGCAAAATTTTTGCTTAGAACGCTTCAAATGCGCTGCCAGTCACGAAAACCTTGCACTGTTGAGCAAAAATGAACTTCAAAGCCCATTCATTGCTTATGACTTGTCTTTTCCACAGAGCACTCAGGCCAATATCTCCCAGCTTGGATCCACACCATCCTCATCTTCGGTCTCTTCGAGTCACTGGACAACCCGGTCAAGTTCTCAATCTGGAGCTGCAGGCACAACTGGCCGTCCAGATCTGACGGCAGTAGCAACAGAGCAAGACAAGAAACTGAAGCAGTATCTGGAAGACGAGCGTATTGCCCTTTTTCTACAGAACGAGGAGTTCATGAGAGAACTGCAGCGAAACCGGGAGTTTCTTGTTGCCTTAGAGAGAGGTACGCTTTTCGTAGACACGCCACTCGCATTTCAGCACGCCTTTTCTTCTATTCTTCTGAAGTGACAGTCCTGTAGAAAAGTGTAACTGAGAATAGTCCATCTTGTATTGCAGTATCTATTTACTGTCTTCTGAAAATAAGTTGACACACAGCCATAATTGTCTAATAATTGGCAAGACAAGTGGGGTTGGGCATAGGATACCGAGAATTGATTGGCGCTGGGATTAAACTTCTGATTCTTTTCTATTTTAAAATTTTGTTTCCTAATTTCAATGCCAACGAAGATGAACCAGGAGCATGTGTGGGTGTATTATTCCTGTCTAAGCACAATGTGGAGAAAGTTGGTACCGGTACAATGTAGGGCGTGTTAATTGTTTATTTTAGTCTGTCGCGGGCCACAAAAAAAAAAAGGAAGGCCGTTGTTTAGACATCACCGGTTTAAATCATGGAGCTGTTTTTTCACCTGCCTCCAAAAATAATCAAAATTGAGAGTAGTTTGGAACTGGAATCGAAACAAGGCGTCAAGCGATGCCCAACCCTAAACAGTGATACCGGTACATGTCTTTCACTCATTCAAGGTCACCTGTTATGCTCACTAAGTTTGTGTTTCAGCCTGGACCTTGTGGTTTTGTATATACAGTAATGATACACTTCTCTCATACTCAGTGTTCAACATCGTTGAGAACTTTTGGAGGATCTGAGAATTTTTACAAAAATTGTTACTTTTCAGTGGATAATTTACTATACTGTACAAGCAGTGTAACGACCATAAAGTATTGAGTTTGGTAGTCGCTAAATATTTCCTGTTGCATTGTTGAAGATAATGTACATTAAAATGGTTGCTGGATTGTGAGAGGAAAAGACTAACTTATTTTGATTTATTACTTATTTACATTTGTAAAACATAAATTCTTAATTACAAAGCAATACTAAAAACAGTGAAGTAACGAAAAGTTTTACATTAAATAAAGGAATGGCAAAAAGTGAATACATGATGACAGAATTTTCCTTGGCTTGATTTCACACATGAATATTGATTCCCAACTAGGAACAAAAAGTATTAAAGTATCAACAAAACTACAGCTACACACAAAACATGGGTTTTAAGGAAGCCTTCCAGAGATGCATGCCACCTTAAAAATATATACTTGACAATAACTAATGATGGTCGTCAAGTTTAATCCCTTTATGCACCCTGTAACCTGATAAGCTCTCCACTGTAGTAACTGCTGTCCCTGGAAGGGTTAAAAAAAATGCAGTATTTCAGAATTTAAATTTTTTTTTTTTTTACATGGACTACCTTGATAAGATCATGACAATCTCGTGCGCTCTTTACCCTTGTGACACTGTGTAATTAATATGACACGTGTGAATATGCCATCATGAAAGTGATTTCACTTAGATAGCACTTTTCTACCTTCATGGGATACTAAAAGCGCTTTACCACTGTCTTCTGATGATGACGCAACATCAGGAGCAACTGGGTGTCGAGTATATTGCTCAAGGACACGTCAACGTGATCACTCAAGATGGAAGCCACGTTCTTTGAGTCGGGAGGCTAGCACCTTTGTCAGTCTGCCCACAACATGTTTTGTGCTAGGACTCATCCGTTTTTGGTTCATGATGATGTCAATGATCCTAACTAACATCTGCTCCTTTTTTAGATCGCTTGAAATACGAATCAAAGCGATCAAAGTGCAGTCATTCATCAAGCTCGGAGAATTGCACAGGTAGATATCATTCGCTGAATGGGCACCGTCAAGCTATCACATTATGCATTGAATAGAATGCTCGTGTCCAATGTGATTTGTTGATTAATTGGTTAATTGCCCTCGCATGATTCTATATCGATCTACAGTAGATACGGTATGATTACAGTGTTCCTGTTGTCATTGTGCCCTAGAATCTTTCTCTGCACCTTCACCGGAGGCTGTGTCAGAAGACGCGCTGTTTAGAGACAAACTCAAACATATGGGCAAATGTAAGTCTCCTATTTTAAACGCTACCTACATTTATTTTCAAATTCACGTTTAACGAAATGAATTGTCTGTTTTCAGCGACAAGAAAGAAGCTTTTTGAAATTGCTAGAACATTTTCAGAAAAGACTAAGAGAAGAAAGTCGAAAAGGAGAACACTTCTGAAGCATCATTCGTATCCTTTAATAATTTAGTTAATACAGCATATGTGCATGTATACACGTGAACAAAGTTGTTGGCAACCTTCTGTTTAAAAAAAAAAAACAGCAACTGGAAAATGAGACTTGAATTTGTTATACAGCATTTTGACAAGAGACATAGATTCTGGGAGTATGTCCTTCTGCCAGATAAAACAAAACTGGGGGCTGGACTTTTTGACAAGACGCAGCATGTATATCAGGGAAGCCCAATACGTCGATCGCAATCGACCGGTAGCTCGCGGACTGTTCCCAAGTCGATCGCGAGGCGTGTAGGGGCGGGGGGAAACCATTTGTTTTGTGTGTTATTAATATGATATATTTTTGTGTTAGTGCACACTGCACCCTTAGCATCCTACCAGTCTCTCTTTCACAATTTTTTTTTTTAAAAAATACAATTTTAAAAAAGCAGGTCACCTTTAACCTACGGTGGCGCATGACCTGCATCACCAGAAGTTGTTAGCGGTCAGCCGGCTGGAATTGCTGGAATTGCAGCAGTTGCGCTATATCTTTTATTGTTATTATTATTCTCATTCAGAGTTTGTTTCATGTACAATTCACCGAGAGCACAGGCAAATAATGGGAATCTGGAGGGCGGAGAGAAGCATTTTAAAACGGTACACGTGAGCTCCGATAGTTACCACACTGCAAAAGTGTGTGCCTCATGCCTCCGCGTCAGGTCTCGACGAAGGTATGTAGCGTTTCCTTTTCACGAGCTCTTGTGTCAACTTTATTTTTCTGTTTCGTTCATCTTCAGTCCGTTATGGCTGTTCATCAAGGCATGCGTGTGCGGTCGATCGCGGGAGGTCGGTTGATCGAAAAGTAGATCTTCGGTCAAAAATGTTTGGGCACCCCTGATGTATACAGATGCAAAAATTAAGCTTCAAAAGAAATGTCAAGTTTATTACCGAAGCAATTAATCACATAAACCTCAAAGGGGTTCACAGGCCTATAATTCACGTTAATCAACAACATACCCTGGTCCAGGGACTTCAGAAGCGATCAGATGGACTAATCCCCCCACTTCCAGTTTCGAGCGGGACGCCTTTATCACATTATACGGCATGATGCTATACAATGTTAGGTAGAACAGCATGAGAGACAAAAGAATGAAATGAAGTGCCACCGATAGATGTCTCCGGGAACTGGTTCTCCTTAAGACCTGTCCTGGTCAATCAAAGAATACTAACTGAACCAAATTCCAGATATTGGGGGTGGGGGGGTGTAACCAGACCAACAAATAAGTCTTATGTTGAGACTTAAACATTCCTACAAAGGCAGCCACTCTAATTTCTGTGGTTAAGCCATTCCAGGGTATTGGAACCCGATTAGAGAGTGCACTAGAACCTGCTGACTTCTTTTTGGCTCAGAGTTGCCCAAGGACAATGATTTTTTTCCCCCTGCAAGTCATTTCTTTTCAGCACAAAAATGTAATGTGTCTTATTTTCCTTCAGTCATATTACTTTGTGAATTTCAGGTTCATTCAGTGACAATGTGACTTTGTTGCCCAACAACAGGCTGCCAACAATTTTGTCTGTGTGTAGTAGACATTGAACTCTCAAAAAAGGCGACAGTGCATCAAGAAAATTCATTCATTCAGAATTTGGCATCCGCAGCAATTCAATGTCTGTCAGTCCTTCCCAAATGGCTACGTACAAGACATTGTAGAAGCTCGTGCATAACAATGAACTGTCTTGACCTAGTTTTCTTCATTCAGCTTTACCAGATTGGGCACTGCTCATTCCACAGCCAATCTTCTTGACGATGTGGAAGGAAACCCCTGTGGTAAGAAAATGATCTAATGTTTTGCGAACCTTATCATCCATATCGGTTATTGTATTCTCAGGGCATTTTATCGATTGTTACAGGACTTTCCGCGTTGTCTCAGAAGACGTTGCACCTCTCGTCTAAGCAGATTTTGTCAGTTTATGCGCAAGCGCTTGCTAGCGCAGCACTAGTCTGAGGAGATGGTGAAGGATCCAAATATTTATCCTCTGAAAGGGGAAATCAACTCAAAAACCTTTGTCAAAGAGGTTTTACGCAGCCCTAGTAGGCTAAATGTGGTATTTTGATAAATGTTGCGTTTGTGTAAAATGACATCACAGTTGCTCAGGTAATAACCAATCACGTCTCAGCTTCAGAAAACAGGTGAGCCATGATTGGTCGTGACCTGAGCAACTGTGATATCTGTTTCAGTTGATACAGTGGCAAAATGTCCACCTGAGATGGCCAGAAATGAGTGGATTCTGCTGCTTAACTCATATTACACAAACACATTCTTATTCAGAATGCCATCTTTCGACTAGTGGAGGCGCATGGAACGAATTACTATCATGGATACTTCGGGGTTGACTTCCCTTTTAATGAACAAGAATGGCTTCACTCTTTTCGAAAGCAAATTGACAGTTTTTAACACTGGAGTTGAGAAGAGAGGCCTGTGACTGGAATCAGCCTTGTTTGTATTCCATTCAGTTGTCACAATGGTCACGGAGGTACCTGAAGGCCACATGTGGCTGTGTCGTGTTTGCAGGGTTCGAGAATTTTTTCATTGGGGCGCCCAACTCTTTTTCTTTGTTGCATAAAAGAATAGGTGCACCCCAATTTTCCATTGCATCACATTCAACATCACAGTTGGATAGGTTTGCTGCATTTTTTTTTTAAATAAGCCTTAACAGTCTGGAAAAAACAGTCATTCTTAACCGTTTTATCTGCAGTTATTTCGACTCTGTTCGATGGGCGGAGGTCACTCACCGAGGCCTGTCCCAAATCACTTTTTACAACATTACGCCAAAAAATATGATCAACAATTTTGTTTTTTTATGTTGCTGATGTTAGGATCGAACATCTTAAATTGTGTATGTCCTTTTTTAAGAGCACATAACTTTTTATGATCAAGAACACTGAATATTGGCATTGAAATATCAAAAATTTAAAAGTGGAACAGACTCGGGCTGTGTTCACAAAAATGGCACTTCAGCAAATAATCAACATTTGGTACAAAGGTTTATAGAGTCGCGAATACCTTTCTCCCCCCACCATTTGAATGGCTGCTTGCACGATGCAATCTTTCTCTTTTTTAAGTGCACAATTTAGAAATTAGGGTGCCTGAGTAGCAATATGGTCTCGGTCAAGCGCCCTGGTTTGCACTCTTTTTTTTGGCTTATTGAGTCTCTCGCAGAAGGAAGAAAGGACAGTGTTATACAAGATATGGGGAATGTGTGTCATATGTTTCCTTTAAGTTTTTAAAGCACTGGCCGCAAATCTGATGATACATCCACAAAGTCAATCATCAAACTGCAGTCAAGGGTGTTCTGGTTAGGGGGCAATGAGTATGCCCATATTTACTCTGCAGGGCAACTCCAGAGTGAAAGAGAGTCCAACCCCTCTCGAGAGAACTGGTAGCACAGCCCAGGATATGTGTGGAGATAAGTCCCGTCCGTCTATGTCAAGTCGGAACTTCTCTGCCTCGCGTACCAGCTTGGCCTCCTTCCCTGCAAGAGAACCCCTATGGCCCCTTCCCCCCTTTTTTTTTCCCAATTTCCCTTGATTCGTTCATCGTCAGCAAAATGGCCATGAAGTTGGTCAATGAAAAGAGAACTCTTCTTCTTCAACTGATGTGTTATACTGTAGTTGTCAATCTATGGGCTTTGTCATACTAAGAACTATTGACATTTTTCTTAATTGGAATTGTGCATTCTAATGTCACTTTATCTGTGTGTAGAGGAAGAATGTCAATCGAGAAGAGCGGTCACTCAGGAAGAAAATGAGCAACGCAGTGAGCCAGATTCATGGTAAGCTCCTCATCACTTCTCCAACTTGTCCTGCAAATGAGCTTGTTGCATCATCTTTGTCTCTTGTTGTATAAAAACCTAAGCCAGAGCATGTTGCATGATACATTTCTGCTACTTGCAACTAAAACACTCCATGTATTTAAGCAATAACATTAGCTTGAGTTCAGCAATGTTCAGACGACAGGATTCATGGGATTTCCAAGGAAAGGAAAAAGAAAGTGATCATTTGTAAACACTTGGAGAGATGTAGAAAAAGTTTGCTATTGATATTACCGTTTCCGACTTTAATAATTGTCGAACATTGTAAGAAATTAACATGAGTAGCGTCTTCCCAAAAGATGAACAATATTGATCAAATAGAATTGAAGCTTAATGTCAGTATTTTTTCCCCCGATGTGTGTATCAAAATTGGAGGCCATTCCTATAAGTCAGTACCCAAGAAGGGAGTGTCATGTTCAGAAAGTTTGACGATGAGGATCAGCCGTTTCATCTCTGGAATATATAATAACAGTAATATCAATATCACTAATGTCAATATCAATATCATACGTTATTTGTGTTTAGTTGTTAGTTTATTGAATATAGCTTGCTCTCTTAGACCGTGCAATGTAAATTGCTCAATGGGCTTTATCTATCTGTCTATCTGTCTATCTGTCTATCTGTCTATCTGTCTGTCTGTCTGTCTGTCTGTCTGTTTATTTATAAAAGTGATGATTATTATAATACAACGATTCTGCCTGACGCCAGTGAAAAAATAAAAAGCCCTTCTTTTTGGGACATCAGTAAACAGCCACCAGAGGGCAGGAGTGAAGGTCGTGAACAGACAAAATGATGCCACACTCTCAAGCGCATGCTATACAGTGTGTGTGTGTGTGTGTGTGTGTGTGTGTGTGTGTGTGTGTGTGTGTGTGGGGGTGTGTGTGGGGGTGTGAGAGAGAGAGACAGACATACTCTTGTGTTGGTGTGCGATGTAATCGATGTTTTCTATTCCAGATCCTCCCATGCTCCACCATATCATAGTGACAATGGCGCGGCACGTTGGTCGTAGCGTCGAAGCT
>CAAKHF010019426.1:17723-38460 GCA_901007745.1 Hippocampus kuda | reverse complement strand
TTAGACACGCAACTTATTTGATATTCAGATCAAGGTTTTTTTTTTTTAATTGTCAATGTTTACTTCCTGGGTGTGGAGAAGAGCTGCAATCGTCGTTATTGTGTTTATGGTTTGAACCGTCTTTGTTGTTGTATTACTTATTTTTGCTCCACTTTGTAAGCAGCGGTGGTTGTATGTAAAGGTGTTATGTAAATATATTTTGTGACCTTTTTATTTTATGACTGGTGAACTGCCATTTATCTTATGTTACAGCAAAGCATTAAGGGAATCATATTTTATGATTACCAAATATATTTCACAATTGCATTAATAACTGATTTAATTGCCTGTCAAAGTAGGCAACTTCTGTTTTATAATTAATATGGTATAAAAAAAAATGCAAGACTTACTTGTTTTGTGTGTGTGTGAGACAGGTGCTGGAAAAGGTGGATGTGGAGCAGAAAATGAGCATCCGCTTCCTGCACTGATGACTTGAGTTTTTATGTAGGAATTGATCATCACGGCCGGACATTTAGGTTTTTTTGTTTTGTTTTTTTTTTGTATTTTTTTTTCCCCCTCTCTCCTCAGTCAGTCCCAAAAGCAGGCGACCGTGATCCTCGCCTCCCCTGGAAAGCCGCTGTTTCATGCCAAAAACCTTGGGAAACATCTTTGTGCTGCTACACATGCGCATGTGCCTTGATTTAGTTTTTTGGGTCTGTTGTTGTTTTCCTATATATGCAATTTCTTTCATCCCAGTGGTATGCGGCGCCTAATTTCCTACTGTGAGGACCACGGTCACTGCCGCTGTTCACACAGTACAATCAAGAGTACTAAGAAAAAGGGGGCTATTTTTAATGCATCCTTTTAAAGGCCCTGATGCTATTTTTTTTTCCTGAGCTTACATGAACTAGAGTACTGCCAATCACTTCAAATTACTCACTTCAGTGGTTAGGTGTTAGGAAGAAGCATTTTACTACTGATATCACTTGATGGTAAAATGTGGACCATCTTAAACTGAGGTAACATGCTATATATTTGTATTTAAAGCAATCTGTTGTCATAGGACTAGTATGCATGACCATGATGCGCAGCATTTGACTAAATGTACTAACTCCACATGCTAAAATCAAAGTGTCTCCGCTGCATCAAGGCTAATCGAATAAAAATAGTGAAGTAGTTCAAAGCCTAGAGGTGCATTAATGGGGTGGAATGAAACAAGACATGTGACTTGAAAAATATTAATCTTAATATAATTTCTTCACATCTGATAGAGATGTACAGTATTTGAGTTCAATAAAAGGAGGTGCCATGTGTGGACTGTTACTTTTTGGATGCTGTTCGAGCTCTTCATTCCTCAGCAAATTTGGCATTGTAAAAATAAAAAAATACCCCCAGCCGTCGTGTATTACACTAATTAAATAGAAGTCACTGTTTTTGTAATTGTTTGACAAACGTTATTTTCTGACGCAGAGTCCGGCCAATTTAATTACCTATGCTGATTGGCCATAAGTGGTCACGTGATTTTCCAGGCGCCACCTGCAGCTAATCAACCGCTGGCGCGAAATTCAATTTCATTGGGGGGCTGTTGGGTATCACACGCTAAGCGCCAAAGGCGTGAAGCTCCTTGGATTTCCCCGTGACCGGCAAAGAGAGTGCATCGCCGGGATGGTTGGAAACAGAATGACAACTCCAGTCTTTGTGATGTAAGTTTATTTTCCCATCATCTTTCTGATGCAAGTAAGAAACGAAGAATAAAAATGAATAGACAAGGCATAGGAGTTAGTTGATTTTAGGCATATTTTGTTCGATTTTGCTTCAGGCAAAAACATTATTTCTGTCGTTTCATAAAGGATGTGTTGTGGATCTTCTTGCAAGTCATTTTGAGAACGATTGAAAATTTGGAATTTATTGGATAGTTTGGAATTTTACGGCCAATTGTGTCGGTACCGACCGCACAGCAGCCAATTGTTAGGATCAGCGGTAGGAAGGCGCAGTTCAATTTGGATTATTTGTAACATGGGTGTAGCGGTAATTTACTTGTTTTGAGATCACTCATAAGAATACTATGAAAATGACGTTCTGTCTGGCGATCCCCAGTCAGAAAATGTCCATGCTCTCCACAAATCTACATGTAGTCGTTCAAAACCTCTTAATTTTTTGAAGCAGAATCTACACAATATTTGAATTCTATTATGGTTTCCAAAAACGAGAAAGCAGCTAAAACTCTGACTTTATGCTCTTTATTTGGAAATTCCGTTTAAAATCCCCATGCTCTTTTTTGATTATCTCTCTTTATACTGTGTATGTATTAATAACTTGTTCGTTTAGTTCTATGTGATTTGACTTGTTCAATAAAGATTGTTGTGTAATTTTTAAAAAAGTGTCCATGCTTTTCCGGGTGAAACTCTCACCAGCCAATCGTATATCAGATTTTCTGCGTTGCACCTTTTGATTGGCAACCTCTTATTTTTTCCAGGTATTTTTTTTTCTCAGGGTTCGTTTTGCATTATTTTCAGTTTGGTGGTAGAAATTTGTCACATGATTATTTTTGAGTGCTTTCCGATATTTGGAAAATGAACGACACCTTGCTCATGTCTCAGCATTTCAGACCAGTATATTGTGTGTCAGAGTTTATTATTTAGCTTGAAAATTGGCCCATGAACATTTTTTTTTGAAAGTGATTGTTTTACTCAGCGTTTATTCTTCCTATGTTCATTCCGGTGGTTAAAAAAAAAAAAAAAGAAAAATCACCTCTCCGATTTCGGACCACTTCCGTGGTGGTACTTTTAACATTTTGATGGACACATTCCTCAACCAATCATCGCGCTCTTCACTTACTGGGGACAATTGAAAATGGCGTAGCTCACTTGGCTGGACGCAGGGAGGTGAAAAGGGGACACCTTTTGGTCTCCTTGTCCGTCTTCCACAATGCTGAGTGAAAGATTTTCTGCTATGTCGATATCCTCGACATGTTTTAGTGGAGAAAATGAGAGGTGGCCCGGCAGAACTGCCCGTGTCACCGTAGAATACGAAGACGCGGTCCAGCCATTGTTAAGCCTCAAAACATCTCTGCAGCATCCACACCACCAGGAGCACTCCAAGGTCAGACGCTTGCCTTTCCCCCTCACCAATTCACTAGACTTCTATTTAATTATTCTGCTTAAAATTTTCTGATGCATTTACTTTCTCACGCTAAAGTATCAAATCGCCTTTTTGTCATATGAACTGAATATTTGTCCTCTCCTGAGCCAAATAACCCTGACGTACTTTTCATTTCCCATGCACACAGTGAGTCAATTTCGGATGATATCCTCATAATAAATGTACATATCAAAGTATGGACTACAGATATTTTCGAAATGCAGTAATAGTGTTTGAATTTAAATGTATTACACACGTTCAGTATACACATTTTTTCCAGAAACAGATACAGTAAAAAACCGTTTTAGATATTCACACACAATGCTCTCAAATTATAGGATGGATGCACTGGAGAACACATCTGATCCACACCAGAGGGATGTGCTTGAATAACAACACCCACCCTCCGTTGGGATGAAGAAAAAGAAGAATTTTCCATGGAGGACCAGATTTTTTTTTTTTGATTGGGGGGGGGGCACTCTCCCTCCCCCAATGCCTCACATCCTCTTGTGACATGTCCGTGGTTTGGACCAAGCCTGTGGACTGACCTGGAGCTAATACAGCAAGTTACACTCATTCTTAAAATGATTATGATTATTTGTTTTTCTTTTTAATTTTATTACAGAAATTCCACCAATGGAAGTCAATCCGATGTTTAGATTATGAGATAGAAATTATATAATTAACCATTTATCCGTACATTATGGTGAACTACATAGAAAATCCCCGTTAGTATTTTGGGTGTTTTTTTTTTTTTTGTGTGAACAAAAATGCACCGCGAAATGAGTAGGCTAACCTCATTTGTCATTTAAATGTCCTTTAAATGAAGACTGGTCGAAGTCTACTCCGTACAAATATGAAGCACATAGTCTAAGACATGCAAAACTGTAGCAAGTGTGATTCTCATCTTTTTTTTTTTTTTGCTTCCTCAGAGAAGGATGAGCAGCAGGTTCAGTTCATTTCGAGATATGTATGAGTATATATTTGGGCTTTGACGAACAATTGTTTTAATCGTCGATTTAATGTGATTATTTTTGTTTGATTCATTCAATTGGAAAAAGTTAATTTCCATCCCGTCATTCAAAAACAGATCATTATTTCATCTAAACATAAATCAATTGTATTGTGGTTCGGTCCACGCTACGTCAGAAAATAGGCAAAAATTAATTGGTTTTCAAAGTAAAAGCAGATGTTTGCAAATGTCTATCTTTCTTTCCAAAAAAAAAAAAAATCAGTTTGCTTTCATGGAAGACGACAGAAATTGGACATTGCAATTCCTAAGAGTTGGACGATTTTAAGTGACGAAAGGATTAATCAATTATCCAAGTAGTTGTTGATTAATTTGGTCATCACAGTTAGTCGATTAATTGGGTTTGAGTTTGATCGCAAAAGAAATCAAATATTTCCATTGAACGTCACAAAAAATAGTTTGTCCAATGTGAAGGGTTCAAAATACGTCCTCGTTTGAAAACAAAAGAATCCTCTGCTTCTACTGTTATTTTCATTGAGGAAAAAAAATGCAATTCAATAGTTTAAAAAATATATGTACGATAATTGAGTCGCACACATTAGTATTGATTATACAGATTTAGGTGTAATAAGTGTTCAACTTTTCGCACAATGCATGTTCTATTTATGATGCTAATTTTAAAATAAGATGTCTTGTCTTTTTATTTTATTCATTTGAGCACGATACCGTAAAGAGAAATTGTTTGTCATGCTAACATTATTTTAATAAGTAAAATTAATCCATCATAAAAAAAGCAAATTTTTAGTTGGATATATGTTATGCTAATTTTATGACAGTATGATCAAAACAAAAAACTGGTTGTATTTGTGTATATTAGTTTAATGGCATTTTATTTGTTCAAAATTGAGTATGAATAAAAATACTTTGATTTGCATTTATTTCAATTCGCACTCAAATAAAACTAAATGATTTGCTTCTGTCTATATTTTATCCTCTCAATATTAATGAATTCACTTGAAAGAAAAAAAGATACATTTGATTTTTTTTTAATTACAATGCAAATTTCAGTATCGATAAAATGTATTCCTCATCGTCATTTCAGTACAATTAATACAATAAAAACTTTTATTTCCGTACGTTTGTAGAAAACGAAAAACTTTGATCGGGCAGCGTGCAATATTGCATCCAAACATGTCACCTTGTTGACTGATGCTGTGTGTATTTATATATTGTGAAAAACAAACAAACAAAACAAGTGACACGTTGTTTGAAAAGCAACAAAATCACCAACGTCTTCCATTTAAAATTTGTATAGTCTCATTTTAGTCTTCTGCATTTAGATGCTCATACTTAACGTCATATATACTCACCATATAATGCATGATGCCTGCTTTAATGCAACGCAGATGAATAATCTCCCCGAAAAAAAATATACATAATGAATAAAAATTTTAGATGCATGATTCACCTTTTCCTTTCATAAATGCACTCAAGCAACAAATAATTCCAATAATAGCACAATTGAATCGAAACGACGGGACCGAAATGATTTTCCAATGGATTTTCCAGCCCTTTTGCGACATTGTGTTGTACATACATGACGTGTAATCCAGAAAATTGTACAGGATTATTGGGGTTAGATTAGCAGCAATAAATGAATGATTTCCGGGTGTCGCCTTGGGTGGCGGAGGCGCAACTGCCCGACTGCAACTTTCTGTTTTCAAAATAGATTTTGTCAGGCATCTAACCCTCCTGTCTAGTTATGTTTCTCAGGAACGGAAACGGTGTTGGGGTCAATTTGACCCAGAGCGCATCTGTGCCGGAAAATGGAGAATCTACCAATAAATGTTATTTTGAAAATATAAAGAAAACTACATTTAACTCTGGGGAAAAAAAAAAAGGGTGAATTTCAAAAAGGTAAATCTGACCCGGTTCATCAACTGTCCAACCGATTTAACTATTTAACACCTGTAAGGAAAGGGGGTGGGGGGGGATCCCGCTCAGTGGAGCGTTAAGTAGGTTTCTTTGGATACGGTCTTCCACCGGGTCAATTTGACCCAGTGCATGTTTCATTCAGTTGAATCCATTGACCTACCGAATTCAACCAAAAGTGTCCAAAAAAAAGTAAATATGTCAATGAAGATTGTTTCTTGGTGAGTAACTCTATTAATCGCCTTTTCAAAATCCGATAACCGTTATTTTATGACATTTCAAAAATAAATACTTTTAATCGGGTCAATATGACCCTAGGCATGTTTCATAATCCATGTCAGAAATGCACCGGAATGTTTAATTAACCAAAGTGTCAAACAAAAAGTCTAAAACTGAAAAAAAAAAAAATCCCAGCTAACCTTGTTTTAAGACATTTCATGTCCAAAAAACTGTTAACTTCTTTTCATTGGTATTTAACTTCTAAATGGGTCAATTTGACCCGGAATGTGTTTCATTAGCTAGAAAGTGTCCAAAACACACACACACACACACACACAAAAAAAATCTAAACATGAAGACATTTCATGCCGAAAAACAAATTTAACATGTCAATGGTATGTTAGGAGATGACCTTACGGGTCACTTTGACCCACCAGTGAACAGGAGGGTTATTTGTGTTATTGTTTGTTTGTTTTGGTGGGGTTCTTGATCGATACACAAGATAAACTACTACACTTTTCGCATTTTTTACACGCTTCAGAACGTCCAAAGTCGTTTTCCAAGCACTTTTTCTGCCTTGCACTGTCAACCACCATCCTGTGTTTATGTATTTATTCATCATGCCTTATTGGGGACTTATGACATCATGTTTCAAGTCAGTAGGTACTAAAAACAAAAAAGATGATGCATGATTTTTTTAGCAGACATGATTGTAATGCATGCAATAATCCACAAGTGTGTCATACTGTGTGCGAAGGGGAATTTGTTCATATTGTAGCGAGCATGTTGTAGCCTTCCCAAATGGAAACCATTTCTTTGTTCACCGAGGTGTACAAACTATGCACTCCGCAACTATGAGGAGGAAAACGGGCATGCTTATTAATGTTCTTGTTCAATGGTTTTGTATGACTCACAAAAAAACAAAATGTATTCCTCAAAACTCAGCAATAGTAATGAGAATTAAATGCAGCATGGTGCCAATAATGAGGCCTTGTGTGTGTGTGTGTGTGTGTGTATTATTGTGACCTTTGACCTGTCTACACAGAACCACTAAAATCACAACTGAACTCGGGTGGTCCCACAAGTGCGTACGCCCTCTTTTAAAACCTGGCCGTGTGTTTTTCGATTGAACCGATTACATTCGAACCCGGGGTAAATTGGAGTTGGCGCATCCCCAAATAACGTTCAGCTGTTCACGTTGGTGATCTTGACATTTTTGCACTGGCATCGTACGGCATATTATATCCATAAAATGTTTTTGTTTTTTTGTTTTTTAAAGGCCAATGCTGATTCCAATATGTGACCGAAACAAACTGCAAAAACCCAACTTATCAGAAAAAAAAATTGAGATTAATATTCACTATTTACTGAATAAAATCCACTTGTTTTTTGGTCCCCTAACACGTGCGGCAATAAAATGAATTACAAGCAAAACATTTGACTGTTTCACAATAATTTTGTCCTTTCATATTTGTTTAACTTTACAACCGAGCGAAACATTTGCAAAAATCTGACAATTTTTTTGCTGATTTTTTTTTTTTTTTTGGTGTTTTAATGTCATAATTGTCTTATTTTGTAATGTAAAAAAAAATCAAATTGGCCGATTTTGGCGCTTATTTAAAGAACTAATACTGTCTGATTAATCAGTCCGGCCCAGCCGTTTATTTCCAGTGGAACTGAAAAGAGCTGGCCGAGCTTCATTGAGTAGTTGTTGCAAGCAAAGGGCTGTTTTAATGAGAAAAGGTAACGGGCCATCATACACGACACATCGTCATAAAGACACAAACCGTAACAAAAACAATAACAATAAACACGGGCATCACTTGTCCACCTTGCTTCTGATCTTCCTTACTTCCGCCAGGCAGCTTTTCATGTCATCAAAGTACAGTTCAAACTTCCGCCTCACCTGCAACCCAACATTTTTCGTTTAGATCCTTTACGTTATCAAACATGAGCATCAAAGTTAGCATGAAAGTCTCTTGTTGACGTTTTACCTCATTGATGCTTTCCATGAGCGGCTTCATCTCAAAAGACAAGGCGGACGCTTTCACCATGGAGCAGGTGTCCAGCACGTAACTGGAATAAGAAATCGCCATCTTAGCGGTTGTGTACACTGAACAGGTGACGCTTTAGCGCCGTTACTGACCATGCGACTAGCATCTTCTGGAGGAGGAAGAGGGAGCGGGCCGCAGCCAGATGTTGCGGCGCTGCGTGCACCACTTTCCCCACTGTGCAGCCGCACTCCCCACACATCAAGGAGCTGAAAATACTGGGGAAAAAATAGTAATAATCAAGAATGGAATGTACACGGCCCACTGGTATCAAATCCCATCATTTTTTTGGTGTTCTTTCGTTGAAATTCAAGAAGTTCAGTGCCATCTAGTCTTTGATTTCCTCCAGGCAGCACAAAATGGGTCTGAAGGAGAAAGTTTCCTTTTTTTGCTCAGCGGGACACAAATCTGTCTGTCATCATCAAAGCAGTGAGGGCAATACCATGATTCTGTTGTCCCAAAAACATGAAGCATGTAGTCTGGAAGCTGCGAGCAAGATTTGAATGCAGCATCAGGTACCAGTTTGACTATGTATTTTGGGAAATGGGCAATCAACTTAAAAAAACGTTGTACTTTAGTACTTTATTTTTGACACTGGGTGATTTCACTCAATGTATTTATTTCTATTGGATAAATTCTATTTATCACGATGCCATTTACTATGTCCAATTTGCATCAACATCATTATTTGTGTTCCTCACCAGTTAGCAAGTTCTCCTTTATTTCCACATTCCATTTCTCTACTCACTTCCACGTTATCGGTGACGCCTGCAGACAAAAGCAACAAATAAAATTTCGGTTTGCCACATATAAACTTGCTGGAAAAGTTTTCTTGCCGCATAATATGATGGAGTCCAAACATTTGAGCTCCCCGCACACAGACAGGGAGTCTCCCAGCACCGCATTGCACTGCCTGCAGTGAAAGGTCGCCCACCGCCCGGGTTCCAACAGCTTGGCATCGCCGTCGTCGCGTTCGGTGAGTATGGTCTTGTTAAACTCCATTGTGATGTGTTTTTATGGAGAAGCAGAAAAGGCGCACGCTGTCCGCTTTGTGTTGTTTGTCCCGCTTGCAGGCGGTAGCGACATAAAAAATGTTTCTAGGTAAAGTCTTTTTAAATGACTATTCGCTTTTATGCTGGTGTTAGAATAATGGCGGTTTTCTTAATAGAGGAAGTTCCTGCATGTAAGTGCTCTCCGATTGGCTGAAAGCTTTCGCATGATTGTGTCTGCGATTGGACGAGAGTGTTCCTATTTCACCCCAACAGCCAATCAAAAATGCGCCTCATGACTGCGGTTTGAAAATAGAGGCCTCGTTGGATTGTTGCACAGATGATCTGGTTATTTAACCCACTACGTATTGCTAGAGTGCGTGCGAGTAACATTCCAACAATGCTAAGTTTCCGAACAGGCTGAAATGTAGAAGAGCGGCCAGGAAATTCATTTTCGAACGCAACCACGACAAACGTCCGTACGCTGTACTGTACCAGGCATTTCGGCGGACGTGCCCAAGTGGACGCCACCTTGGTGGGGGCAACATGCCTATTAAAGTTAACGCATGTTCATTGAAAACAAATCATAACTTTTATTTTCTCGACTGTTTTTAACGAGGTTCGCTTTATAGTCAATTGCAGACCACGTGCTATTAATATGCTATATTTGGTTAGTTTTTTTCTTCCAATTCAGCGTTGAACTTTTGTAATTATACTTTAGGTGCGACAGTTTTTTTTATGTTCAGCCATTAAATATAATGAAGCAGTGGTATAATGCAAAGGTTTCAAATTAAATATATTAATAGTAATAGTGCTACTGGTCTTGTAGCTATATGTTTTTTATTTCATTTGAAGAAATTTGTTTTGAAGCATTTTTTTCATTATACAGTGTTCAGTCGTTTCTCTCTTTCACATGTTTTTTCTTTCTTCCTTACTGTATTACACAAAGGTGATATGTAGGCTGTATTTTTTTTCTTTAAATGTATTTACCTGCTTTCCATATCTTGCCTTGCACTAACCTGTTTGGTAAACTAAAAGGTGAAAAAAAGCACTGTCTTTGATTTTTTTTTTTTAATCTGAAAAAAACTTGAACTGGTAGTCTGAGGTTGGAGATCTCCATGTGGACGCAAGCTGAATGTTCAGGCAGTTGTGGGTGTGTGTAGTGTAACTGGGTGTGGACATGCCTGTGTAGATATATAATGAGTAAGTATGCATGTTGATTCAGAAGTGCAGCAGGCAGGAACAGGCACGGGGGCAATGGATACCCAGCAAAAAGTTACAATACTTCGAGAGGGCTTCCTGGTGAAAAGGGTAAGTTTTGAAGACACAATTTTCTTGGTGTCACTTGTGCAACCTCCTCTTCAAGTGTGTTTTTCACCAGGGTCATCTCGTGCACAACTGGAAAGCGCGCTGGTTCGTGCTGACGCCAGATAAGCTTACCTACTACAAATACGACGGTGGGAAAAGAGACTCATGTCAGCGGGGGAAAATCATGCTGAAGGATTGTGTCATTACTTGCCCCTTCCTGGAGTACGACAATCGACCTGTGAGTCTCTGGCCTTTAACTTGACACGTTTTTTTGATGTCCTTGCACTGCTATATGATGATCATGTTGATGAAATGATTGCTGCATTTGAAAACACTGGGCATGGCCTTTAATATGACGTATGACACGATGTGATTTCCCGCAAATCAAAAATCAACACTGTCTCAAATCTGTATCACAATATCGAGATTCAGTTTGTGACGAACAACGTCTGCTTTATATCTCATAGGCTGCAAGCAGTGCTTTTTAGATTGGAATGTCTTTTTTTTTTCTTTTTTACCAATATGACGTGATATAGCGTAATTTCCTTTGCCTTGAGCCAGCTGACTGGATGCTGAGTCAGCGTCTGCTAGAGTCATTGTGATGACATCATCGCAATGAGATCATTGCTTATGCTTGTCGTGCATGAGCTCACTTCTCCATCCGTTTTGAACACCGCTTATCCTGAACATGGTCGAGGGGGTGGTGGTGTTCAGCTTTTTTGGAATGTTTTACAAGCATCAAATTCACCATGAGAGTATGTGACACCCCCACCCCCACCCCACCAAAAAAAAAAAAATTTGTTTGAACATTAAATATCTTGCTTTGTAGTGTATGCAATTGAATCTACCGGTAGGTTGAAAAGGAATTGCAAATCATTGTTTTTTGTTTTTATACATTTTCTCATGTCCCACTCTGTCCCATTGTTGTATGGTGTTCCACAAGGTTCAATTTTGGGGCCCCTACTGTTTTCATACAATGTTCCAAGTTCACTGGAATCGGAATTTGCGTAAATAGCGAGTCATGTTCTCCCGAAGCCATGATGTTACTGTTTAACCCGCTATTTCATCGTAAACATTTCCAAATGATTCTCCTGTATTATGACTCATAGTGACCAGCCATGCCCACTGGGATACGTTGTATTTGTACTGCCTTTTACAGTTGGTGTTTCGGCTTCAGACCAAGAACTGCGTCAATCACTTCCTGGAGGCGTGTTCCCGGGAGGAGCGAGACGAGTGGGCCGGCGACATCGCGGCAGCAGCGGACAAATTGGAGGCCGGAGCAGACGCCGATGGGGATGGGTCACTTAGTATCAGTCCGTCCACATCAGAAGGCTCGCAGCCACACAACATCAACCTGAGGTGAACTTATCGGTGCTTTAAAGTATCCAAGTCCCTTTAAAAACTGATTGAGTCATTTCAGATAAAGACCATTATGCTCTAACATAGTGTAATTGCTCTTTAAAGGAGCCTGATTCTTGCATATGTCCATTTAAACCTGACTGATTCTTATATATATATATATATATATATATATATATATATATATATATATATATATATATGTATGTATGTATGTATGTATGTATATATATATATATGTATGTATATATATGTATGTATATATATATGTATGTAAATATATATATATGTATATATATATGTATATATATATATACATACACACACACACACACACACACAGTAGGTCCTTAAAATAGCACCTGACGTGCTCCATTTTGTTTGTTTTTAAAAAAAAATCCATGATTTGTTGTTGTTGTAGCAAAGTGCTGGAGGCTATGTATGACGTTCACAGCGGAATCAACATGAGCAACCACGTGGAGCAAGGACGAATGTTCTCCAACTGCTTCTCAGGTTATACGCAGTCACAGTTCTTACATACGGCTCCTTTAAAGTAGCCAAGTTGGCATTCGTATATTGGCTCTGTAAAGTATCAGATTTCTTCTAAAAAAGCCGAACGGTATGATTCCCGTGTAGGGTCTGCAGTGGTGGACTGGTTGGTGTTCACGCAGCTGGCGCTGACCCGAACCGAGGCGGCGACGTTGGCATCAGCCCTTCTGGAAGAGGGCTTCCTGCGCACCATCGGCCTGCGGAGCGTGGAGGCGCTGCGCACTGCCGGCCTCAGCGAGCTCTTCCTGGATGATTCCACGGCGCTTTACAGCTTTGTGAGTAGTAAGCAGGGGGCTTGATTCCTCCCCTATAATGCAAATGGCGTATTACTGGGTTACATTTCTTGTGATTGCTTATTTGGGCATTCAATACATACGTAACACTTTTGGATGTTAATTAATTAAAACCTAAAATCATATCTTGGGCATTTCACCAATACAAGTTTATAGATAAAATAACAGCGAAATCGCACCATGGCTATTTAAAGAAAAAAATCTAGATACATAAATCATTGCATTGAATATCGCTCATATCAGATGTTTTTCAACTACTTTTCAAATCGTCAGTCAGACAACTTGAAGAAACGAGGCTGCGTGAAAGCCGAGACCACGCTGTCTGCGGTGGAGCTCAGCGGTCACGTGATCAAGAGAGGCTACCTGCTCAAACAAGTAAACCCATGAAAAACAAGTAGCTACCTTTTTTTGGCATGTTTTCGTTCTGGTTTGAGTGAACGTGTCCCTGCGCAGGGCCACCGGCGGAAAAACTGGAAGATTCGGCTGTTTGTGCTACGCTCCGAACCTTCGTTCCTCCACTACTACGACCCCACCAAGGTGCAATAGCAAACATTGTGTGTTACTTATTGCCTAGTAACGCACACAAACACCCGCACACTGAGTCAGTCTGTGAGCCATTTCCTGTCTGATTTCAGGACGACATCAGCCCCGTCGGAGGTTTCCCACTCCGAGGCTCGCTGGTGTCCTCACTGGACGATAATGGCATTCCCTCCGGTAAGTCTCACTGAATGTCACAGCTTTTCTTAGTATGTAAAAAAAAAAATGTTACCACACACACACCCCCACACACACACCCCCACACACACACACACACACACACACACACACCCCTTCGGAAATCAGCTAATTTCCAGACACATTTCCATATCTTGTAGAAAGTCTTCCCAAAAGAGTGGAAGCCAGAATAGCTGCAAGGCAACGGCACATTTTGGAATGTCCAGCTGTCCCAATACTGTTTGTTCAATCTAATCTTAACAGTAAAATGAGGTGTCTGAAAGTGTCTGGAGTTCAGTTTTTCTATACGGGCTAAACCAAAGGGGCAGACCTTTTCAGTTCCTAACTGACAGGGCAGTACAGTATATCTACTGCACTTTTAAGTAGCACTACCTCAGGGAAGTGTTTGAGGTCCCATTTTTTTTGACAAAATGTATGCTCTCTTGAAGATGAAGATGTTGTAGCTTCAAAGGAAGCTTGACCAGTTATCCAAGTACTTCTATCCACTCCCATTTTGAGTGGCGTCCCGCAGGGGAGCGTTTGAAGTCCATTTAAAGTTTGCGAAACAAATGGAAGTTTGACCAGGTAATCCAGAATTTTGTTCACTACAATTTTGAATGGAGTTCTTGATTGGTAGTCTTGTCCATTTTTTTATTTTTTATTTTTGCTCTTCCCATCGAATTTAGAGGGTCAAAATATGTGGACTTCGGGCAAAAGACAGACTACTGTCCAGGTGCTTTTATTCACTCCAATGTTGAATGGCATACCTCAAAGAAACCTTTAAAGTCAATTTGTTTTCTCCCTGTTCTGAAAGCTTGATCAGGTGTCCCAGTACTTTTGCCCACTCCAATTTTAAATGGAGTTCCTCAGGGAAGTATTTGGAATCCATTTATTTTCTATAAACTATCAGATAGACTGAGAGGTCATTAAGAGGGTGAAAATATTAGCAACAGCTCTCCAGATTATACCGAAAAAAATCTTCCTTGTACTTTTGTCTATTGTGAGCTTGTTTCGATATATACCTAATGTTTTGTCTTCTGGCTTCCCTTATAAGGTGTCAAGGGCAACATCCAAGGCAACCTGTTCAAGATCATCACCCAGTCGGACACACACTATTTCATCCAGGCTCCGAGCCACCAGGAGAAGATGGATTGGATCGACGCCATCCGGGAGCATACATAGCCCAACGTGCAGCGCTGCTATGGAAAAGTGGTGTCACACAATATCCCGCCAGGTGTCGTCATGTAGCTCATGTCAAAAGTTGCTAAGCATAGGAATACTTCAAAAAGTCTATCATTGTTTTCAAAATACTTTTTTTGTGTATGTTATTACATGTGTTGGATATTTATTTATTTTTTATTTTACGAGGCTAAATCCAAATATGGGAATATGGTAAATCATAGAATTGTCAGGTCACAGGCACTTCAAAATAACCTCCCGATATATTTCATGTCTATTGTCATAAAGATTAAACTTAATCTTTATTTGTGTTTGTTGGTGAGCAAAGAGCAAAGAAGCGTGGCGAGTCGGAACATGACGCTCACCACTCCTGCCCCTGCAAGCCCGGTATGGCCTTCGGCGCGATGAGCCACAAACTGGCATCATTTAAACATAAATAAATAAATAAAATCCCAGGAGGGCAAATAACAATCAAGGGAATTTTATTCCAGGGAAGTAAAGTCGCATCAAGCAAAAAAAAAAAAAAAAGTTCTTGCTGTTGATAAAAAGCATTCAAAGTGTGTGGGCGTGACCTTTGTAAGATTTATGTTCAGAAGAATACACATTAGCAGAATGCGCAACAAGACTGTGTCATTGACAGCTTGACAGTACCAGCATCCACCAATGCAGTGATTCCCAAAAGTGTGACTTGAGTACCAGAAGTGGTACATGAACAACGTTTAAAACATGAAAAACGATAAAAGATCAAATGAGAGTCATGCTTGTACATTCGCTATGCATATAGGCCGTTTCAGCAGTTTTTTTTAATCTAGTGCGGTACGTTTCCTACGTTATATTTTACATTTATGGGTTACAGTGGCATGCAACTTCTGCCCTATTTTTTGATGAACATTTGGTCCTACTACCCTACTGTATTTTAATGTTTGTTGTTATGGTGGCAGTTGGGGCAATAAGTATTTTTTGTGGGTGACACTTGGTGTCAATAGTTTGAGAACCACTGCACTACGGGTGGACAGTACTTTTATCATCAGTGAAGGCCAGTCTAGCGGCGGCATCCCTTTGTGTGTTTTATATTTAATACAGATCATGACTGAAGTGGGTCCTTCCTGCATAAGAAAACAATCATTTGGGCCACACTCAAAGGAAAGCAAATATTAAAACTGGACAGTCGGAAGTATAAAGAAAATTGAATTGGTCTTTGATTGCGTGTGTTTTCTCAAAAGAAAGTAAGCCTTATGACTTTGAAGAAAAAAAATATAACTATCTCGTCATTAGCAACCAGTGATAAAAACGCAACTGGACAGATTTCATAATTAGCTTTTTGTGTGAGTTGAGCGCAAAAATCCTCAGAGCAGAAAATATTGCAATTTGTACCAACAGTGGCTCCAGTTCACATTCTTGTGTTGGTCTTTAAGACATTGACAATCGCTACATTCAGGCAGCACGTTAGTGAAGGCACTTTGTCTTCTCCAAAGTGTGACATCTACTGTTTGACAAAACGCAATTCTTGATCTATTTTATCCAGGTACACTGCCTCCAAACATCTGTTATGACGGTGGCGTTAAGCCACCTTGGTGAGTTGGACGTCCCCAAAGACACGTAACGCCGTCAGGCTGGCGAGCTGCGGGAGGCGGTGGGTGAAGCCGCACAGAGGCTGACCGTCCACTAAGATGCGGAACTGCTGGTGCTCGCATACGATCTCCATCTAGTCAGAAAGACGGGCACAAAATATGCATCTTCGATAGCGATGATACCAATTGTGATGATATAGACGGTAATAAAAATTGCGACAAAGAATGCTATTACGAAAGGATAGTGACAAATCACAATAATATTAGTAATGGTAGCTAGTGCGACAGCGCACTACAAGCAATAACGGCAACATCGATTCGGTAATGATAAAAATAGCACATTAGCACTAATAATAGCGCTAATAGTGATGATGGGAGCGATAATAACATGATTTTTAGCAATCATGCAAACCATTAAAGCAACAACGTTGGAATAACGATACCGATAATGATACAACAGTGATGATGTGACAATTGACAATGATAGCAATGATTGTGACACTGAAAGCGATAATAGTGATAACAATTACCAAAGCGGCAATACCACTAGCAACTACAAAGATAATATCGATAAGTAAAACAAACATGCTTATGATTTTAAAGAAAACCAAAGCATACTAGCAATGATGATCGTGACACGATAGAGATGACCATAGCAATCACATTATCAATAACGATAATGACAGCAATAAGATTCGCGATAATATTAGCAATAATTCTGCACATTTAATCCATGAATGTGATGGGGGAAATGTCATATTAGCATTTTATTGTATGACTTGGATTATTAAAAAAAAAAGTATTACCTTAAAAGGCTCTCCGGGCGCAAAGGGGAAGAAGGAGAGCGTGTTTTCGGCGGGACCCCACTTTCCTCCCAGCCGCGCGTTGCGTTGGACAGCTTTGTCCATGAAGCTGACCTTCAGCTGGAGACCCACGTCGCCTTCTGACTCCGCTTCCACTTGCTCCTCCTCCTCCTCCGATTCCTTCTGCTGAGGTGCGCTGGACACCACCACCTCAATACTACACGCCAGCATAACAATATTCATCACTGATCCCGGAAGTGAAAATGTCTACTCATCCGTTGATTGCCTTTTTTTTTTTTTTTGGTCTTGTATCGTTAACGTATCATACTATGAGGAGATACATTTGAATAAAACATTTCTCTGGTGTGAGGAAGTCACTATGCATCATCATCCTCAAATCAGTTCTTTTTTTCTGGCATTTATCTGCACTCTTGCGCAATTTCTGAACCACTTAGTGTTACTGTCAAAGTAAGTTGTTTCGATGAAAGTGACACTTTCTTGAACAAAGTCACATTATCTTACAAAACCTAAATGTATCAAATGATTCAACTTAATGAACTGCCTTTCAATTACGCATGGAGGAATCGAATTACTCAGTGCATATTTCCCCATAAGCAACAATGTGCTTTTATAATACAAATGCATTACATCCCTCCAGCGCCACAATGTGCATGCTCCCGCAGCATGTGACTTGCAAATGACCGCTCAAACACTGACCTCTTGGGTTTCTTGTCAACAATCCCCATCACGACCAGCTTCATGGAAGGCCGCAGACCGCCCTTTATCTCTCCGATGTACTCCTCCTGTGTGAGACAATGGATTAGCAGGAGAGAACAATAGGATGACATTTACCCCCCCCCTTTTTTTTTTTCAATCATGATATTTCTATGGAATGTTGTTTGGAACAAAGAAAAGCCATCTTACGTACATTTCCTTTCTTGTCCTTGTCTTCCATTCCAGTCAGGGTGTGACGCAGTACTGTGGAGGTCTGGAGAGTGGATGCCAAGTGAGGGGGACTGATCATCGCCGGCAAACCCCGCCTGTTGCCATAGAGACTGCCTCCACCGCTCGGTAGAAAGTGACTGGAGACGATTGGTGGAGTTTATGTGAAACGTGTTTGGATGATTAGTTACGCCTGAAAAACTGTATACATGAGCGTGTTTATGTGTGTTCAGCATCTTTATATATGTTTTGATGTTCGCCATCGTTGTATTTTCTGCACCATTCTTTTCGTTTTTTGCGAATCCAATGCTGCATTAGGTAAACTGGTAATCGATCCTGTTTTCAAACACACGTCCTTGTTTTTGTATTCAAGTTCAGGAAAATAATTCGAATGAAACTATATATTTTTTCGAAAAGTAGAGATTAAAATAAACGTTCTTCTTTCACATCGTTAACAACGAACCATTCAGAAAAAAAAATATTTGTTTCGTACGTATTCCAAAACAGTACACGTTTTTGGATTACACGCGAACTGTACTGGCCAATGACCAACCAGCTGGCTGCAGCGCCGTCAGGTGATCTGCTCACGTGACCGTTCATTGACAGGCAAAAAGCAGCGACCACAACACGCCGATAAAAGCTAAGCTAAGGGAACGATTCCCAGAAATTGTTCGGTTAAAACTACATAAAGGCATGAGTAAGTCATCTCATTTTCATTATCTGCCTTGTACCTTTGGTGTTGATGTACTGTTGTTCTTGTTACGGGAGTTTACGACAACTTTCACTGGTCGGACACGCTGATGCTTATGCTAACGGTAACTTGACTTTTGGGCGATTCTTGTAGCATTAAAAATAATAGGGTTAAGAAGTTAGATTTTTATCTTGAAAAACAAGACTTATTTATTTTTTTAAAAAATGTAGCGTTTTGGGGGATGGGGGCGGAACAACTGTTTTGCGAAGAAAAAAGATTTTTGTGCCAATAAAACGTTTTCATTCTGAAAAGTTATATTTAAAAAAATGAAAAAATGCAGAGTCAATAAAGAAATGAGGATTTATAAACAAACAAAAAGAAACATTATTTTTTTTCATCTGCAATTGTTTTTTTCCCGAACCACCCTTTTTTTTTCGGGGCGGGGGGGTTAAATTGGCAAAACAGAGGAATCCTCTGCCCCACCACGCAGCTTTATTGTCTTGTTATAAGACTTTAATCTTGTAATTTAAGTACCGGTATTTTTTTAGGTGGTACTTGGTTTGAAAGGTGGTTTGTGGGCCCTTGTTGTAACAAATACGGAAATCATCCATCCAATCAAATTGTTTTTACAAAGTGAGACTTTTATACTGTATTTGTTTCAGGTTGAGAAGGCGCCAGTGTCCTACTTGGCCTTAGGGAAAGCTGACCTCTCCTTGCCTTCTCCCTTGCCCTGCCCAATCCAAAATGGAGACAGCGTCCACCTACCCCTTCGGCTGCGAGGCCGAAACCTCACTGCGGGACCTCTTCGGTTACTTCAAGCGGTGCCTGAGGTGTGGCGAGTGGGAGTTGGCCAGCGCATGCGTGCCACAGCTGGTTGCATCCACGGGGATCATCTCGGAGAAAGTGCGGGAGATTATCAAGGCAGCCGTGTGCCATCCTTATCGTTTCAAGTGAGTTAAAGTGGTGTGATGTGTTGAAGTTTTCATGCTGTCTTTGGCATTTATTGAACCACGCAGTGTGTCTCTAGATGGGAGTCTGTGGGCAGTCCACACAAGTTGGCTTGGTTTTGGCTGCAGGTTTTGGAGCAACGCACTGAAGAGCGGGTAACTAACAGGACATATGACACATACACTGAGAGGACTTTTCCAATATTTGTTGAATGACCTTTCGTTAAATTTCGTTTCGTTTATTGGATTATTGCCTCACCGTGTGCGGGTGTGGACTCAATAAAAAGATAATCAATGACTTTGGGGAAGTCATTCATTATTTGAAACGCACTAAACTTGCCTGTAAAAAAAATAAATAAATAAATAAAAGCTGACTCCAATCTTAAAAAAAACTAATTTTAAAATTGGGAAAATAACTGCTGTTTTTCTGAAAAAAAAAAATTAAAAAAAAAAAGTAAAATATGACTTAACCTATTATTGATTAAAAAAAACAAAATTTTCTGAATTTTTACAACAAAAAAAAGAAAAATCCCCCTGCACCACAAACTTGACAGAATTGTCGGTGGTCATATCACGCAATTGTGCATTCTGATTTTGACCTTGATTTAATCATCCATGACAGGTCTCTCCCAGTGTCAAAGACGAGCTAGAGTTCCTGCTGCTGCTGGAACATCTGTGGTCCGAGGGTATCGAGGAGGTTCTTCTCCAGGTTACACTTTTATTTTGCCTTATGAAGTCCTTTGGATATTCTCTCCGGATGTGTCGGTGCGTTCATCTTTGATGTTTCAGTAGCAGGTGCACGAGGCGTTTGCGGGCAGAAACATTTCAAGTTCAGCGCATGCCGCCGTGGAGCGTTGTCTGCATATGTTACTGGAGAAGAAGAGGCCCCGGCTCGCGCAGTCGCTGACGTATTTCATGCAGGTAACAGAATTTGTGTAAAACCACAAAAGTCTTTGATCTAGAATCAATAGAATAAAAGTTTTATCTTGGAAACATGCATTTTTTCACGTATGTTTGGGACTTTTTTTCTTTTACATAATACGACAATTGTTTTTATTTTTTTAATATGACTTTTTTTTCTTCAAAAAATGTCATTTCTC
>CAAKHF010019426.1:0-10624 GCA_901007745.1 Hippocampus kuda | reverse complement strand
AATTCCAAAAACATGCAGGGCAGGTTCATGGAACACTCTAGACCAGGGGTGGCCAACCAGTCAGGGACTAAGAGCCAATTTTTTTACTGTGTTCCTGCAAAGAGCCACACACACACACACACACACACACACACACACACACACACACAGAGAGCTGCATTGCACCCTCTACAGTACGGATCGGTCGTACTACAATGAGATGAGGGCACCTATAGATGTCACCACTTCAGCCAAAAGATGTTTTATCCCTTGAAGGCGACGAGGAAGGCGTGGGCCACCTCTTCCGAGTGCAGGACGCCAATCTGCGCGCCCGTGCGGCCCTGCAGGCCATGGAGCGCTGGCCCCTCTCGGCTTGTACGGAGCTTCTGGACTTCTGCCTGGACAATGACGATGATACGGAGGCCTCGCTGAGAGACGACCTACTGCGGAAAAAGAAAGAACTGGACATCTACGGCCGGGTATTGTTATACAAACTTTCTCTGCTATCAAAATGGAGCTCATCAATGACTTCTTTCTCTGGTGACAGATGTTAGCCTTACACCCGCCGTTGCCGTGGGTTACCTGGCAGGAGCTGAGGGCTGAGTCAAAGGCTAGCTCTGAATCCATGCTGGCCCGGATGCTGGAGGCCAAGGTGTGTGTGCCTCTCACCTTGAATGAACAGACTCCAAAAAAAAAAATGAACACAGAATTCTACTTTCTGCAGGAGTTTTCACTCTGTGCCCAGTGGGCCAAGCTTTATCCCGTGAGCGAGCAATCGAGACTGCAGCTGGAGACAGAGCATCTGCTGTACCTGCTGGACAAGGAACAGACTGATGAAGCCTTCCAGGTACTCGCTTTGTGCTCGGAGGGGACGGACAGAGCGAAAAGAAAAAGGGAACAATAAAGGGTAACTGAAATAGGCAACGATAGCAAACCCTGCTGGGAGTTGATTTGAGAGGGTACAGAAACAGAAAAGAGAAAGAAACAACAGCAATAAAAAAACAAACAAAACAAAACATGCATATATTTAGGTTTGGAGGAGGCTGTATGTATAAATATTCGTTAATCGACAGTAAATCTCCTCTGATGCTCTCATGCTAATTTACGTTAGCTCATCAATAACATTTTCATTTGGGTGTTAGCATGAAGCTGGCGACACACCAAAAACAAACTGTTTCACACTTACAGTAACGCTTACAGTATTTTCCTGTACTTAGTCTGTGGGACAGACAGAAAAGACAACGAGAGCATCAATGATACCTTCAGCTACTTCCAGAACCCTGACATCTGTCCATTAAAAAAACAAAAACAAGTCCTGCTAATGTTCTCTTCTATCCTGATTAGCTTCTTGAGGGTCTGGCGTGCGGCTTGGACGTATGCGAGCGCGCCTTGGACCGCCGCCCCGGCTTATCCGCCTGCCACTTTTTGGCCGACTACATGACGCTGCACTTCCAAAGCCAAGTGTCCCCAGCGCGTCGACGACACATCCACACCCTCAACTTGGGTTCCAAGGTGTTGTTGGCTCTGCCGCCGCCCGCCCGCCAGAACTACTTCCCCTTGCTGTCGGAGCCCCTGCTGATGTTGGAGCAGATGCTCATGAACCTGAAGGTGGACTGGGCCGACGCGACCGTGTGCACCCTGAGGAACCTGCTGGCCGGCCAAGAGGCCGGCTTCGGGCCGGAAGCCGTCGACAGGCTTCTGGCCGAGTACGCCCGCAAGGCTTTGGACTTCACATGCGCGCCTCGAGAGAGGTCACGATCCGGTTAGTGATCATTCTATCGAAAGTGATAGAAACGGGACATCTGCTATTTTGATTAAGGATTGGTTTAAAAACTCAGTCAGGAAATGCAGTTTCACATGAGGCCATGGAATTGGGGTGGCATGTCAAACCTGAGTAAACCCTTCAAAAAGGCCAATTCGATGACAACGCCTTGTTCTTTTTCCAGACTCCGTCATCAGCCTGCAGGATGCTCTGATGCAGTGCCCTGCTCAGGACAGCAGCGTTGTATCGTCCAGTCGTCTGGACTCTTCAACGCCCTCCTCAGCAAGTAAGTCTGCACTTGCCGTTTGTCTTGACGTGACACACTCCCCGACTCCCCTCAAAATTGATTGCCGTCTCCCCTGTTGTAGGCAGCACGCCCACGCACACCTCCTCGACGAACAGCGGCGACAGAGAGCGGGACCGAAGCACAGCAGGGAGGAAGCGGTCCTCGCCCGCCAAATTCCAGCCGCCGGAACAGCCCCCGGACCGGAAGGACTGGGTGCCTGACACCAAGCAGCTCGTGTGCATGGTCTGCCGGCGGGAGAGGTTCACCATGGTGAGCGATAGGGCGGAACAATTTTCGACCATTTTAATGTCTTCATTTATTCATTGATTCATTCATTGCCATTCCGATTGAACTTATTCAGTACCAGCCAATTCTGGACCAAGTCTGAAAAGACGTTGAAAAACGTCTTTGGGAGTGAATGAGTTAATAGACAATTATTTTTCCGATGTAGAGAAAATAAACATGTATACACATCTGAAAAATAGAGCCTACCGACTGATTGAAATTAGTATTTTTGTTTTCTCTCCTTCCAAATTGTAGCATTTGCGATTTCGAAATAGGAATCTACTACATTGAGATGTCGATTTGAATTTGATTGTTCTGGTGAGCAGTGGGCACCGTGAGCTTCTTTGTTCCTTTTAACACCTCTAGATGGGCCCACTCCTTTTCACAAAGCCTGTTTTTTTGAGTTCTATTTAGACAGCAGTTTCTTTATTTGAAGTCTTTTGGTCCTACCTTCCTCGAACTTTCGAAGGCATACACCCCCTTCAACGTTGTTAGCGGTTTGGCGCACCCCTTCTCGCTAATTTCTTTTCAGTGTCTCTTAGCCGTAGTGTTTTAAACGCAATGTGTGAAGTCTCTTGGAATTTATTTTGTGTGACTTGAAAGGTTTGAGGAATATCGGTCTGAGAGACTAAAAGTAAAAGACGCTGCCATTTTAATTTTTTGGCGAACAAAGCAAAGTAAAAGTGTCATGAAGACACTTTTGATGTCACGCCTGATCCTGCCTACCATAATAAAACGACTGTATTAATAATTGCGACAATAATGAACAGAGCGTCTCTGTCGTCAGTTCAACCGGCGGCATCACTGCCGGCGTTGCGGTCGCCTGGTGTGTCAAGCTTGCTCGGAGCGCAAGATGGCCGTCGAGGGATGTCCCGGTGAGGACGTCAGAGTGTGTGACCAGTGTTATGCCTACTTCCATCCAGAGTGAGTCGAAGATAATGCTCAGGGCATTTTTGTTTTTCTTTTGGGACGTTTTAACAGATGTGGTGTTATTTAATCTTTGTAGTTAATCCATCTTTTACCTATGTGTCATTAATATGGTTTTGGCATTAGGGTAACGTCCCGATTTTTGTTTTAGGCAAAGTAAAACTCTTACATTTAACCCTGAGACTGCATAAATGTGTCCATTGTTAAGCTCAATCAATAAAAGACAAAGGGGGGGGGGGGTGTGATGGGATGGGAAGATCCTCTGAGGTTTTTAAAAGTCCTGCAAATATCTATATATAATTTAATACATGAGTACATTCAAATGCTTAAGATTTAAAAAATACAAAACAATTTTACATAAAAACATAATTTCATTTGCCGTTTGTGTGCTGCCTGCTATTTTGTGATTGATTAATTCCGAACACAACCAAATCCCAGATATAAGAGGCTGTGATCACTTCATTTTTTTAAATTTTGCTTTCCCTCAATAAGTTTTTGTTGTTGTTGTTGTTGCTTTTTACAGGTTATGGTCACATTGAATGCTGTCCAAAGTTTTGAAATGATTTACCTTTGGTCTTTTTCATTTTAAACATTGTGAATATTAGTCGGTAACTATCACAATGTGTAACTATAAATCTAGATTAATATTTCATATTTAGTCAAACGTTATTTCTTTGTTCCCCTGCAGTTCTGACGACGAACTAGAACCAAGTGAAGGTAAATCAATCTAAATTGCCCCCTTTTTGCCTTGTTTCTTTTATCATTGACTTCATTATGATTTTATCATAACTGCACAGAATGTGAAAAGTGCCGCTTCCGATACGCTGGCATGCTTTCTCTTGAGATGTGCTCCCCTTTCCGTGCAGCGGCGGCGATCCCCTCCTTGACGGAGGACGCCCTCGACGGCATGTTGCACCTGCCCGAGATTGCCCCCAGACAGATCAGGCTCTCCATGGATCCCGTCGAAAACCAGCAGTTGCGTGACGAGTTCTACTACGAGCAGGTTTGCATTGGAAAATTGCTCCCCCCCACCCCCCCAAAAAAAAAAAACATTCCTTAAACACAAATGTATCAAAATATGAGCTCCCGTGAGCTTTTGCAACCCGCAAATATGTGACGTCACGGTGAAAAAGACTCAAAGTGTGTTCTCTCAACTAACTGGGTACTTTATTTCCCAAGGCACCCAGTGCCCACTTGTGCGTGGCCATCTTGTCCCTGCACGGCGACCAGACGGCGTGCGGCCACCAGCTCATCGACCACTGTCGCTCACTCTCCCGCAAGCTGACCAACCCGGAGGTGGACGCCTGCCTGCTGACCGATATCATGCGGCAGCTGCTCTTTAGCGCCAAGCTCATGTTTGTCAAAGTGGGCCGCAACCAGGACCTGGCCTTGTGTGACAGGTGAGGACTTCAAACGTGGTTGGGTTCCTGTTTGAATGGGGAACTGGTTTCAACTCAACCCCCCATACGACCAATTATAGTCTTTGCGTGTTTTTTTTTTTTTAACACTTCAGTGCTATTGGTCTGTCCCGACACATTGTCAGTCTTGGCAGATGTCAATTGTTTTCACTCGTGTCGCCTGCTGGTCGTTCCGCAGCTACATCAGCAAAGTGGACGTGCTGAAGATCCTGGTGGCGGCGAATTACAAACACATTCCCTCCCTGGATGACATCCTCGAGACGATAGCCGTCACGCGGCTCCGAAACCAGCTCTTGGAAGCCGAGTATTACCAGCTGGCGGTGGAGGTGAGAGACGCACCGCACCCATTGGCACCCCAAAAATGTCACCGTAGCACTCACTGCATTGTGGGATTTTCTGAAAGGTGTCCACCAAAAGCGGGCTGGACCCCGGCGCCGTGTGGCAAGCGTGGGCCATGGCCTCCTTGAAGGCCGGCAGCCTGACGGCGGCTCGGGAGAAGTTTGCACGGTGTCTGAAGGCCCCCGTCGACCGCAACCAGATCAACATGGGCCCCACGCTGCTGCAGGAGATTGTCAAGCACCTGGAGACCACCGTCAGACCCGTCACCGCCACGGTACACGCGTCTCTTTGTGTTTACCACCAAGCCAGGCGCCACCTTCTCATCCTAGACTTCATTTTCGTCCTATGTAGTCTGCCTAGCAACAAGTGTGGATACCCTCATGCGACTTGTCTAATTGGTTGTTTGTCAGGTTTTGATTCTGAATCAGCGTCCATTATAACTTTGTCCACGTGTTCCCCTGAAGTCTTTGAGCGAGGACATCTTGGCGCCGCTGCAGGAGCTGGAGGAGGCCCTCAGCGAGAGGTCCGAATGCCCGAGGGCAATCCTCCACCAGGAGTGCCTCTACTACCTGAATGCGTACGCTACTCACCTGGCGCTGGTCAGCTTCCACATGCGCCACGACGCCATGGCGGAGGCCATCTCGTACCTCCTGAACAAGGCCAGCTTCCATTTTGTTGTGACCCTCACTTGAAACCCTGACTTAAAACCTCACCTTGGCTTCACGCCCTAATTTGAAACACAATCCTTTGCTTGAAATCCCAATTTGAAAGTCTAACTTGAAACCCTCCCCGAACCAACGTTTCAACACCTAATTTGATACACCAACCTCGTTTTAAAACCTAACCTTGACTTGAAACCCTAATTTGAAACTCCCTTTATTTGAAACATGAGCTCACCTTGGTTTGAAAACCTGGCCCAAACATGCAAACTAGTTTATTTTAAACTTTGATAAACTTTAATCCCTGATTTAAACCCCCCAGGTTTTCTTGAAACCCTAACCTACCCTAGTTTAGGGTTTCCACCCTAACCTTAGGTTTCCACCCTAAGGTTTCAAGCCTAATTAAGGCTTGAAACCTTAATTTTGGCTTGAAACCTTAATCCAAGCATGAACCCTAAATTAGAAACCCTAAACTTGGCTTGAAACCCTGTCTCTTTTTTTAAATCCCTAACCCAGACTTGAAATCATAACCCAAGTTTCAGCTCCTAATTTGAAACTTCAACCTTTGTTTGAAACTTAAAATCATAACATTAGTTTGAAACCCTAACCAAATCATGAACCCTGAATTTGAAACCTTAACTTAGACGTGAAGTTAACTCAGCCTTAGAGACTACAACCTTTGTTTGAAACCCCAGCCTTGATTTGAAGCTCTAACACCTGCACTAACCCTTCATTTGACACTCTAAACCCACCTTGAAACCCCTACCCAGGCTTCAAAGTAATCCTAAATTGAGTCAAGGACGATTGTTTAAAACCCTAACCCCAGCTTGGACACCTAAATTGAAACCACCGTCCCTCAAAGGGTTAAAACTCACAATCGAATGCCCCATCTTGACACGTATCTGCCAAGACTGATCATATTCACTAGTCTCCTCGCCGCCGCCTCAGGATGCCCCAGATGAGGTGTTCCTGGAGGGCGTTCTGCAACCGGCCCTGGAACGAGGGCGTCTGGGAATGCTGCAGGACGTCCTGGAGAAGCTGGACCCGGGCCTGGAGGCGTGCAGCCGCTACCTGATCGCCTCTTGCCAGTGGCTTCAACGGCGCAGCTACTTCCACACACTCTACCAGATCCAGCAGTTCATGATGGTGCGTCGTGGCCTGTTTCAGCGTAAAATGAAATTTGAAGTCATGCAATTGGAGGAGGAAAACATTTGGGGGAAGCCAGCAACTGTATAAAAGCCCTGTTATGTCTCATATCTCTCTAGAATTTTTGTTTCTGGCAAAGTCATATTTTTAAACCCTAAACTTTGCTTGGAACGTTAATTTGAAACCCTAACCAAGGCTGAACTGATTTGAAACCGTACCCTCTGTTCGAAACCCTTATTTGAAATCTGCGGCTGTGACGACTACGAGAGGTCTCTCGAGATAGCTTAAAGTAGCCTTTCTGTGTACAGGATCACGTGCGTGCGGCCATGACCTGCATCCGCTTCTTCACTCACGGAGCCACTTCTTACCAACAGCTGGGTGACCAGCAGGTACACACACACACACACACACACACACACACACACACACACACACACACACACAGTGACACTTGCTTCACTTTTTCTGTGTGTGTGTGTGTGTGTGTGTGTGTGTGTGTGTGTGTGTGTGTGTGTGTGTGTGTGTGTGGGTGGGGGTGTGTCTGTGTGTGTGTGTCAGCGCTGGTTGGTGCGAGCCAAAGAGCACCTGAGGACGTATCTGCAAGAGCAGCAATCTCGTGGCGCTGTCAGGAGGAAATTGTCCCAAGGAGGCTCCTTCAAGAAGACGATGTCATCAAGTGACGTGTCCAGGTCTGTCTTAACACACTGCACGTGGGCAATAATCCCACCCGCCAAGCAAACCTGTGTCGCAAAACACCACGCGTAACCCAAGAGAATAACACTTTGTTTTAAACAACGACATGTCTTGGACCTTTTGTCCGCTATCTTCATGCTTTTGCTAACACATCATGAGGAAAGAGCAATCTTGCAATGTCTGCCGCGATTGTCTCAAGTAACCACTGTCCTCGGATACATATATTATTGATCCTCAGCAAAAAACAAAAAAAAATAACCAATTGATCAAACTTTCTTTTTGTCTTCAGGCACGTGAACACCATCGAGCTGCAGCTGGAGGTGACCCGCTTCCTGTACCGTCGCGAGACCCCGCCTGCGGCCGGGTCCGGACCCCTGCCCACTTTATTCGGGGGGAGCCCCGTGAAGGTGGAGGTGGCCTGCAAGGTGACGTGCCCAACAATCTTCTGATTTTGACTCGATGTACAGAACTTTGTATGCAGCTGTGCTTGGGTTGTTTTTAAAGTGCTCCATAAATTGAGTAAGCTTACATAAAGTCTCTCAATTATTTTTCACAAAGCCATTTTTTTTTAAATTGGATTTTTATATTGGTTCTTTATTTTTTTTAAACCAGTGTTTGAGTGTATTAGTGTTGTCGTTTGTTTGTTTTCAGGTGATGCTTGGGGGTAAAAATATCGAGGAAGGTTTCGGCATTGCCTACCGAGTCATACAGGTGAACTCCAGAATGTTTTTTTTTAACTCCATAATGTATAATGCTAATTATAAACTATGTGGTGTTCACTGCCAGCAAGTGGCCTTCATCTGTCAAGTCTGTGCTTGCAAGTCAAAGCAAAAAATAAAATAAATAAATAACAACAATTATGGAATGCCAACCATCACGTGTTTGTTTTTGTGCAGGACTTCCAGCTGGAGGCCCAGGCGGTGTACGTGCGCACTGGACAGCGTCTGGTCCGCCACAGGAAATTCGCAGCGGTGCGCCAGCTGCTCAAGTGCGTCAACGAGTCGGGCACGGCCACCAAGAGTGATAGCGACGCTCTGATCCTCAGCTGCGTGGAGGTGGCCGATAAAGGAGCGGCCGACGTAAGACACAGATCAGGATGATGGTGGAAAAAAGTGATGTGGTGATATTGGTGTTTTGGTTGTTTTTGTGTTAAGGCCAAAGAGCTGGAAAGTCTCATTCTGGAGACCAAGAGCACGGAAAATAAGGTAAGGCACTGTAATGCATTTTCTTTTAAATGTGTTTACATCAAATGGGCATTCTTTTTGCAATTTTGATAAACAAGACATTGCCTTTTTTTTTTTTTTTAAGACCGATGTTTGTTGTGAATCTTAATTGTCCTTGTGTTACTTTCTTCTGGCTCTATTTTTTTGTTTTTGTTTAGATTTAACCTCACCCATGTGCTCGACGGGCTCGTAACGCATTTTCATACATGAGACTATTAAAAAAACAATAATATAAATGACTTACTCAGATCAAAGCCTACCTGCTTTGCAACAAGCTGCGTCCGGCCTACCTGCTGGCTGTCAAAATGGAGGCGAGCAAGGCCAGCCCGCTGGTGCAGAACGTCCTGCGGGCAGCGGAGGCAGCTCAGGACTCGGTGATGCAAAACATCTGCCGCCAGTGGCTGCAGGAGCACCAACACCAAGGGAACAGCAAGCAGCGAGCAGGACCGGCACGACCCAACAACCAGGTCAGGTAACGGAAAATATCGAACACCTAATTGAAGAGGACTGACAGTATTAACTATAAGAAAAGAAAAAAAACACACCCAACTATCTGACCACTGTTACGTAACAACACTGCCTTCCCCAGTCCCCTAGAGTCACTCCTACACAGAATCGATCTACCTCAACTAAAAAGGGAAAAAAAATCCATCTTACCTTTCCTCAAAGAAATCTCGACAGATACAATGTGTGGACAGAAGTATTGGGACACCTACAGGAAGTACAATGTGAAGACTTCCTACAAGATCCCTAAAATTCGCTCGGGAGCACTCCCAGGAAGTTAGGGCGGGGGGGAATTCATCTCAATACCAGTTTTGCCTATCAGTATGAAATTTTGTGGACGTATTTCTCATATCAGAATGTACAAAGTCTGAAAGACACTTGCCTGAAAATGAACAAGAAGGTAGCCAACTTGGTTTGGAGCAGCCATTTTGGGGCCAATTCCAAGCCTCGAAAGTTAGAAAAAAAAATGGCTGCCTGAAACCAGTTTCATCTAGCGATATAGAATTGGGTGGACATGTTTATCATAACATGACACACGAAAAAAAAGTCTCAACAACCCCATATCTGGAATTTAACGCGAGGTGAGGGGAAATTCCAGAGCTTCAAAATTTGGAAAAAAAAATACGTTCCCGCATTCATGAAGAGGTGCGTCCCATTACTTTTGTCCACATGCCAATGTTTAGTTTTAAAGTCTTTCTGTGAATTGTCAAGACACAAGAGACTCGCTTGGAAATGATGCTGTGGATCAATTTTATTTCTTCTTCTCAAATGAAGAAATTGCATTCAATTTGTCTTTTTTTAACGTCTCTCGTGTTGTGATCGTGTTTGGTATCTCCCTTGCTGACACTCAATTTTAGACGATCTTTTACATCAACAACTGACTCAACAATAGTTTCACTTTCAAAGGAATTCCCCCTCCCCCTTCTTGCCGCCTTTTATTCATGTCAAGAAAAAGCCACTTTTGAGATGCACCAGAGACATACTTGCACTCTCATCTGCTCACTGATGCACTTTATACTCAGAGTTGAAAATCAGAATCCTCTTGCACAAACGGCTCGTGAAATGACTGCTTTGATGAGAATGTAAGCACATGTGATTTTTCTAATGATTTTTGATTTGTTGTATAATTATGCTGAATAATAAAAAAAAAAGTGGAGGCATTATTTACAGTCCCAGAGTTCTCAACCCATTCCATTATTTATCTATTCATATATTTTTTTTAAACAATGAACTTAAATGTGGTGTGACAACTAAGTATTTGCAACTATATGGATCTATGTATAAATATTCTATTATTTAAAAAGAAATTGATTTTAGAACATTTCAAAATGTAATTCAGTTGTATAGAATTATTCATTTATTTCTTCAAAATATTTTTATAAAATGTTTTTTGTAAGCATTAA
>CAAKHF010019423.1:0-23744 GCA_901007745.1 Hippocampus kuda | reverse complement strand
AACCATAATTTGAAATCATTACCCAGTCTAAAAACCTCATTAGAAAACCCTAATTTGGCACTTCAACCTGTGCTTGAAGGCTACATTTACAGGCAAAATGAACAAACTTGTTTCTCATGTAGCTGTATGTCTAACAATGGCCTTTTCTTAGCTTTAGCGGGCCTTGGCTTCTTTAAACCCCGAAAGCCCTTCCCACTGGCCCATTGATGAGGTCGGCCAATCACAAGCAAGCTGAGCGTGGACGGGTAGGCGGAGCTTCCCATTGAAACAGGGTGTGGTTCTGAAACTTGCCTGCACTCTACTACTTTCAGAAGGGCTTTAAATGGAGTAGAGTGAATGACCTCCCATCCTAATCCTGACCTGACGCTCACTCCGGCGCAACAGGAGTCCCCCCCCAGATCAACCCTAAGCCCACTTCATCTGTCTCTTTGGAAAATTTTGCGCCAGAGACCCGGCGGGACGTGGAGCTGGAGCCGGGAAGCGTCGCTGCGGTTTGGCTGCCTTCCACCTGCTCCTCCTCACTGACCGGTTTTGGAGTTTGATTGCCTGAGCGCCCGCCCTGGCTGTTACGGGAGCAAGAGCTGAGGACTCAGCAGGTGAGTCAAGACCTGGATGTGATTCAACTTGCAACACCTTTGCACACACTTCTTCACCTGAATGTTTTTTCAATAACTTGTACTCAAGTGAAGGCGAATTGGGGAAGGAGTTTTGTTCAGCATTGACAAGGCACATGTTTTAAGTTTGTGTTTGGTTGGAGTAAGAACTTTTTGTCAGTGGTGCCCAAAGTTGTGTATTCTGGTAGTCATACATTTTCAAATGTGGACTTTATCAGAGGGTTGGGGATACATTTAAAATGGTCTCAACTCAAAACAACTTTATTTGTAAAGCACTTTACAAACAATGATCGCTGCTTACAAAACTTTCCACATGGAGTATAAATCAGACATACAAAAGCAAAGACAGTTAAATTTATCAATGGCATAAAAACAGTGAACACTATAAAATACAAAAACAATTCATGCTCAGTCAAAAGTCAAAGAATAAAAAGTGTTTTAAGATCAATTCTGTGAAAGATGTCACACTTTTTATTTACACTTTTTGAAAAGTAGTAAAAAGTTGAATGAAAGGTTGTGAAATGTTTTGAATTTGGAGAAAGGAATTTTACAATACATTTAACCTTTGTTTTAGTGAAATGTTTAAAGATGTTAGGTGTTTTATATTCAATGATTTAAAATATATACTGTATTTTCATTTTGTAAAAAAAATCATTTTTACATTTTAAAAACCTATTGTACTCCAAACTACGTGTTTTTGTGAAAATATCACGTTTTTTTTTCTTACATTTTTTTAAATGATTGAATAATTGTCAACTATTTAAAAACTAGAGGAAAAAAACTGTTTCGCACGTTTTCATCTTTGATACATTGAACTGCTCTTCGTAAACACTGATGTGACCCTTGTCCTCCTTCCATTTTGCTGTATGCAGCCCTCAGGGGAAAAAGTCTCTACATCGCTGATTGATATTATGGCAAACTATAACAGCCTCTAAGTAGTTTTTGGTTTCCGGTCCTACCGGAAGAAAAAAAGTAGCCTTCAGATTTGGTTCTTTTCCAAAGGATACGTCGGGTACGAGGATGTCTGTGACAATCTCCAAACTTGCCCCTGATGTTTATTTGGCAATCGCACGCCCTGATAAACCACCGTCAGTCGGCTCCATGCGGGCCAAGAGCTTCACCTCACCCGTCTGACTTGCTCTGTTAGTCAGTCGGGGAGAATTTCATTGTTCTCCACTGACAACGTATTTCAACATGAATGAATGGCTCGCTTCAAATGCAGCTTATATGATTTCGTCGAGACTTTTCGTCGTTTTGTAACAGGGGTTCCCACATCACCCAATTTCACTCAATTGGTCTTAAAAATGAACATTACATACTACAAATAACATACCATTGTTAATTTGTCCATGCCAGGAAAAATTAACATGATGTCATTCATAAAAGCGAATAACAGCTTTTATGTTCAACTAAACATGCCTGGATTTCATGCTAAGTAAATTTGTGACTACATTTGAGGTGGGCGGATCGATACAAATATCAATAATACGGATACCGATGCTGATCGCTTGATCACTATCAATGTCAAGATATGTGGTATTAAAAATAATACATTTACCCTAATAAAAAAAAAATGAATACAATACATCTCTGATTGTATTGAATATAAATACACTTTGTTGGTAAATATGAAAGGGATACTTGATACTTGCCATTGATATACTGTCACAGGTGAAGAAAAATTTACAGGTCATTACAGGTCACGCTCTTAAATTTAGAAATGTATCCAAACGATTCAGTGATTTCTCTTGAAAACAACTGCGCTTAAATAAAACAAAATAAAACCTGTCCTTAAATAACAATTTAATGTGAATTGTACCTAAATATATGCAGGGTCTGACATGAATCCTTTTTTGATGGTGGCCTGACATCACCCTGCCAGAACCAGCTGATTCAAAATGATGCTTAACAAAATTCATAATAATAAATGTAGGCCTTCCTATGGATGGAATAGTGAAGCGTGTATACTAAGTGGCCAAAATGCACACGAGTATGTAGCGCATAAAGCGTCACTGAATGGGGACAGCTAAATGTGCGGGAATGAAAACTAAGAATATTGAACATTAGATATTAACAAAATCAAGAAAGTGTTGATTTCAACCGGGCCAGTGGGCCACTGGTAATGTCGGAACCTGAAATATTCAAAAATTGTTCTTAAAGACTAAATGCAAATGGATGCAACTTAAAAGTGAAATACAAACAAACTGTCCTCTTCTGCGTACCACTAGAAGGAGCCCCTGTAGCTATAATATAATCTTCCGGAAATTTCTACGAAAATGGCACCAGTTCCAAATCAGCCTGTGGATTGTTGCCATTCAAACAACAGAAAAGTAGCTTTGAGTTCAATGAAACACGGCCAGATTTCACACTGAATTATTTCAGTGAACATAATTTTTGCTGACATTTTTGTTTAGTGGTGTGCCGTTATGTTTTTTCTCATGTAAAAGATGTGCCTTGGCGCAAATAAATGTTGTAAAACCTTTTTGGAGAGCAGCATGAGGAGAGAGTGACTATGTGTTTCACATCTCGTTTAAGGTAAAGAGGCGAGCAGTCACCATGCTGCGAGAAGCTCTATCCAATATTTTGGAATTCTACGATGACCTGCTGTCCAAATGCGGTGAGTTGACTTTACGCTCCATCTGAGATGACGCTTGCGGATGAACAAAGCCAACAAACGCGACGTCAACGCTGCCTCATTCTATTCACGCCTATGTACAGTGTCGAGTTTTGGGAGGAACCTGACAAAACCTGTCGGATAGATTTGAAGACACGCAGCAGAACCTCAAATTGACTTTTAAAGGGCAGAGGCAGGCCGAGGAGGGAGGCCTGAATAAAATGTGTGTGCTTTCTCTTGTCTTCGAGTTAAGAGGTGATACGCAACATTTTGAACCAACTGCAGATATTTGAAGGGAGGCTGGATGACTCCAAAGTCATCTGCATTCTCGTAATACAGACGAGATGTGATTACGGTTTCAAAGTGCTGCTGTGTAGGAATAGGTTTACAATGGGTGTAAAAATGTTTCGGTTTAAAGGCAAAGATTTATAGGGAAAATAATTTAAGATCTTTCAAAGCAGAGTAGAAAAATAAACCACAGATTACTGAAATTACTGAAAGAACAAGAACATGATTTTGAAAGAATGTATTTTAAAAATGCTTAGAAAGACCTTAATCATAAGAATAGTAGTGTGTGTGTGGGGGGGCGGGGGGTGGTACGGTTTTTCAAAAAGCATTTACACTTGGGGCAAACCTCTGTTGACAGCTTATTCCATTTGCGCGTAGCATAACAGCTGAATGCTGATGCACCATGTTCGTGTTGAACTCTGGATTTCACAAAGTGACCCACTATTGAGTGAAATATTGAACACTAGGGTGATAATAGTAAAACACACAAACACAATGAACACACTTCTGCAGGAGCTGCTGTCGACCACAGCTCACACACAGACATTCAAACGTAGACTTGCTGATGTCACACAACCCGATCAGGAGTCTAAGTTTCGGCAACAAAAACTTGACTGCATTGTATAATTTTCTTCTGTATTGTAAAAATGTGATGAAATTTGATCTGCATGTCCTTGTATATCTCAAAATTGTGTGCTGTAGGTCAAGATAAATGTGCCAGCTAGCTTTCAATCCTTTTCTTGGGTGGGGGAAAAAAAGCCAAAATATTGCATGAAAATCATCAATCAAATGACAGAAGATTCTGCTGTACATCATTTCTAAAAATAGATATGTAAAAGACATTTTCAACAAGCCAGAGCTAATTTTCCAGAGAGGGGTGCAAAATAGACCTGCTTGATGCGAACACACGAAAATTGCCTCACAAAAAATGGTAGAAAGGTATCTCTCTCTTCTCATTCTCTTCGGTTGATTTTTAGTTCAACTATAAGTGGGAATGAAGAGCTTGAATCCTCTTTTTTTTAAAAAATATTTCCTAATCCTGTGAAGCGAGTTGAGGTCGGGTTACCGATATCTCCAGGTAGCACCGCAATTGGATCAGGTGGGTTTTTTTTTTTTTTTTTTTTTGCTCATGAAATTTGTCCATGCGTGGTTTCCAGACGCCCGGGTCAAAGATTACCCGTTGGTTCACTGTCCCGCCAAGATGACGACCCTCCTGGTGAGCTACGTCGTCTTCGCCATCTATTTGGGTCCTCGCCTGATGGCCAACCGCAAGCCCTTCCACCTCAACACGGCCATGGTGGTCTACAACTTCGGCATGGTCGCCTTCAACGCTTTCATCGTGTACGAGGTACGAGGAATGCGCTACAAAATCTGGTTGAGTTGATTCGAATTTATTGTGGATGTGTCTCGGCCCCCCCAGTTCATGATGTCCGGATGGGGCACCACATTCACGTGGAGATGTGATTTGATTGATCCCTCCAGCAGTCCTCAAGCACTTCGGGTAAGGTAGCAAATCTTTATTTAAAGAAGGGAAATTTATGGTATTTATTAATCTTGAATTTATTTTTTAACATACCTTGAATATGAGGGATTTATCAGGTAAAATTTCATTTCACCTTGGATCTAATTACTTCAAAGGCACAAACTGGTAAAACATTTTTAGGGTCCCTGCTTGCCATAGTTTTATTTTACTCCCTCTCCAAGATAGTTTTCAAATTGATGGAAAACTGAGAAATATTTATAAAATCAATCACAACAAAAACTTGGCAAAGGGAACTAAAAACATAGACGTCTAAAAAGAAATACACGATTGGTATTTTTATATATTTGATTCTTGCTGAAAACATAAAAACCCTTCTTTTTATTGGGGCCAAAAAATGAATTCATATTGATTTTTCCTGAAAACCACAATAAGCCCAGTTGTGTTGCCAGGCAAGTTGAAAAACAAATGTCTAAAACAAAATGTAAACACACTGGAGGATGATGCAAAAATTTCATCTCTACTGGACACAAAAATCCCACTTTTTATAAAAAAAAGTGGGAAGGTTTATACTATTTATCTTCTAAAACAAAAAAAAATTGAGCTACTGTAGATGCTTTTCATTGTTCCAAAAAACAAAACACAAATGTTTTCTTGTAATTTGGGGACAACAAAATGTATGTATAACAACACCAAAAATGTGCTGATGCAGTTTTTTTTAAATTACATGCAAGTCTTGATTTGAAAGTCTACAACAAAGCAAAATCCTTTCTGACAACTGTGACACTGTCCAAAAGCAATTCGTCAGTGAAATGCAGTTGAGCAGCTCTCCAAGGTAATTGTAAATGTCACAGCTGTGTTTGAACAGCTGCACTTTGAAAAGGGTTCAACTGCAGATGTGAAGCAGCAGCGTTGTATTGAATGCTCCTCAAATTCTAGACATGCGTACGTGCATCTGTGGGTGACACCAGTAAATAGATTGTTGCAGCTCCGAGACAAAGTAGACCTGTAGTGTGGTCTTTTAAACGTACTGTAATGCCCTTCAATGCGGAAAGAAGGATACACGCAGTCGCTGATGTAATCTGTCGTGTTTTAATAAACAAAAAGGGCAATAACACACACATTCGTCGGAGTTGCTGTTAGCCACAACTCACACCCTTGTGCTCCACTCTCTCGCCTCTCTCGGCTCGAGAGGCGTTCAAAGACCGCCTCAGAAAAAACGGAAATTAATGATACCTTCAATGGCAATAAGAAAAAAGTGCATCAAACCAGAAAATCCGGAAATGAAATAAAACAATAAATACTATGGGGGTGTTTGTGAACACACAGCAAAAGAAATCATTATTTTAGCATCAAAATAGACAATTCTGAACCAGTTCAGTCTCCTACAATATTGTCCACTCTGCAATTATGCAGATGTGAAAATATGAGCAAATAGGCAGCAAGACTAAGCAGCGGTGTTGCCTGCGATGAGCGCACGTGGTTCATTAACTGCATGCACCTTACAGTATTCAACCCATGTCAGTATCAAACATTGTTCCCTCTCCTTCACTCAGATGGTGCGAGCGGGTTGGCTGTTTTTCTTTTCCAAGTTCATTGAACTCCTCGACACGGTGAGCATTTGTTTCCGTGAACGTTGTTTGTCGTTTTTTGGTTTTTTTTTTCTTTAATTATTATTAATTGTTTTGCATAACTAATTCTCGGTCGATGATGTCGTTTCAGGTATTCTTCGTGTTGAGGAAGAAACAAAATCAAATCACCTTTCTCCACGTGTTCCATCACTCGGTCATGCCCTGGTCTTGGTGGTGGGGCATCATGCTGACTCCTGGTAAGGACCAACTCGTACTCGTCGGTCGGCATGAGTGCAACTTCTCAAAAATGACCGACATTTTCTCCCCCAACTCAGCCGGAGGGATGGGCTCTTTTCACGCCATGGTGAACGCCACAGTCCACGTCATCATGTACACGTACTACGGACTGGCAGCGGCAGGGCCACGCTTCCAGAGGTTCTTGTGGTGGAAGAAGTACATGACCGCCATCCAGCTGGTAGGTATTGCGGCACGCTCCTACGGTCAATTCTTGAAAGAATTTACGAAATTTTATCAATTGATTTTAAATTGTTTAAAATATTTATAAACAAAATATTACAATAAATACTGATGATGATATTAAAAAATGTATCTTTTCTAAATGTTTTGAATGTGTCGGCTGTATTTAACAATTCAAGGTCGAAATGGTTTGGGTTTATGTATGAGCTTGGCTGAATTAAAAGAACAATGATGAACGAAGAGAATTTCATTCAAAATTTTTATTTTAAATGTATAAATAAATTAGTAAAACTAAGTTATTTATTGAGCACAAACTTGGGCTCAATGCCATATTAAATGTAATTATATACACACACACACAATATGTTTAGGACTGCCTTTTCTAATAAAATAAAACGTATATTTATACAGGCATACAGATGTCTCCAGTATCAATTTAGGCTGAATTTGATATTTTAACCCTTTGATCCACCCTGTAACCTGATAACATGATAAGCTGTCCACTGTAGGAACCGCTGTCCCTGAAAGGGTTAAAAAAAATACTTGACATTATTTGGACTTGATATAGATTTTTTTGAATAAATCTGGGCTGGCTTGAAAGTGGCAACACTAATGGAAGTAAACGCCAAAACACTCATGCAAGAGGATGAAATGCAATCATCAGCAAGATGAAAATTAAAACCTGAGTATGAATTTGGAGTAAATTCCATAATTTCAAAAAGCAATCTGTAGAATTAGTATGTATTGCGTTGTTTCTGGCAGACACAGTTCATCGTGGTGTCGGTGCACATCAGCCAGTACTACTTCATGGAGAAGTGCGACTACCAGGTGCCCCTGTGGATCCACCTGATCTGGATGTACGGCGTGCTCTTCTTCGTGCTCTTCTCCAACTTCTGGCTGCAGGCCTACATCCGGGGCAAACGGCTCCCCGTCACCCAACTCAAGAGCGGGCGCGAGAGGACCCCCCCAGCACCTCCGCTGGCCAACGGCACCTACCAGCACAATGGCAACGCCGACCAAAACACCCACCACCACCACCAGCACAGCCACACCAATGGCAATGTGCAACTGGGCAAAGTCAAGGAGATCTAACTTTTTGAAACCCTGAATTTGTCACAATGACTCTGCTATACTAGTGCACCAATAGAATAACCAAGTCTATGGAAAGCCGTTGGAGCTTTTATTTCATATCCGGCTTACGTTCCACATACTTGTAAGTTTTTCAACCTCGCTAGTAAGACATTTCAGCACACGAGTAGAATGACAAGTAACATTTTTTTCCAGGACTAGTGTCAGTTTTGGCCTTCCAGTATGCGATTTAACTCTTCCTCGTAAACTACTGTTCTGCATTAGTAGCACTACTAAGCCCAACTAGGCTAGCAGGCATGCCATGCTCTAGTAGCCTCCTGGACCGGACTAGTAGCACGAAAATACCAAATAGTTGTTTTGTCTCACTAGTAGCATGGCCTACTAGTGTGAAGAAATATTTTTTAAGCATTTTTTTTCAAAATCCTTAATATGTAGTAGTATGCTCTTTGTCCTCACTAGGCTATTCAGCGCACGAGTTGAATGATCCTCTTACAAGTAAGATGTTTTCCGCGACTAGTGACGCTTTTGACCTTCTAATACACAAAGAAACCTTCCCTCATGAAGAACTGCACTGTCCAACTTGTAAGCGTGTGTCACGCACTAGTAGCCTCTTCAACCCAATTATTGGCACCAAAATGCCCACTAGTCGTTTGCCTCACTACTAATACGAAGTTGTCCGACTGGTGTGCTGAAATGTTCTTATGGAAAGCTGTCTGAGCTACTACTTTCTAACTGCTTTACTAGTGAACATCCGTGCTGCAGTCTACTCAGTCCAACTTTTTTTTTTTCTTTTAGACCCTGAACATGTCTACAACTATAGACTAACAAAGCCTTGGGAAAGCCATTTGAGCATTTATTCAATAGCTTTGATATCAAGCTGTACTAGTACACTGTATACTTACTAGTAAGAGAATTCAGCGCTTAAGAATGGATGTCTTAAGGTTGTTCTTTTTTGTTTTCCCAACGACCGGATGACTACTAGTGAGGCATAATTGTACACTGCTTGACACCGGTGTGCTTCTGGTACTGCGAGTGAAGCATTAAATACAGTATTTACCAGTTGAATTTTTCATCAGTAGTACCACTTGCTGTAATTATCAACTAGTGCACAGTTTTGCCTAATTTCGAACATGTAGTTTTCCGACTTGTGTTTGGAAATGTCATGCAGCAACGGGCGGAAAAAAACGTTACTTATAAAAACGGTTCTACTCGTTTGCTCTAGTTATTCAAATAGTGCACCGAATTGTCTTTCTCGTGAAGAGAGAGTGTACTAGTACATGGAGCAAATATATGGAATAAATGCTGAAACGGCTTTGACAAGTCTAGTTTACGGTGATTTACATTGTTGGGACTTGATATGAATGGCTTTGTGTTGTTATTTTTTTAATGTTTGTTTTGTTGTCAGTGATCTTGTGTGTTTTTGTGGCGACACTGTGATGCACACGCATGCTTTTGTGCGCATGAAGGTCGGTGCTCCATTTTCTCACGGACTGTGTTCCTTCATTGCCATTATTGCGCTCCGCTTGTACCACTTTAGGCCGACACCAACCTCATAACACAGTTTCCACTGAAGACTAGCACGTGTAAATAATGTGGGCGGAGGAAAAATTAAATTAAAAGGCTTTCATTTGTACATGTTACATTTATAGATTTGTTTTGTTGTCATTTGTTTATTTATCTTTTTTTGAAATAAACATGTTTTAGATATCGGGGTCAGTGTCATTTGGAAAGCAGTTGGTGGTTTGCACCTGGTACGGAATAAGCCACATTTTTTTAATTGTATATAACAGTAGTATTGGTGAATTCTACATATCAGTGCATCACTCACTTTAGACCAGAACAGAAACCTGCTTAATTAACAGTTGACATTTCTTTCTTGGCAAACTGACCTGTGAAGAATTTGATATTAAACCCTAATGAAGTGGACACAGCTACAGAAAGTAAACTGTGATTAAATCTTAATTTGATATGAAAACAAATGACTGGACCTGAATTGTATGCAACAGAGTGATATTTTATGCATTTATTTTCCTCAATTCATGGCAGTTCCCACATGTTGTGGGAGCAGAGTCCAGTGTGAGGCAAAAAAAAAAAGTGTGCCCATAAAGGCCATAAACGCATAAATTCACGGATCCAACACTTAGGTAATAACCAAACACGGCTCACCCATTTTCTGGTTTGGTCATATGACATTCACAAGCTGAGCCCTTATGGTGCTGTCACATCAACCGCAAGTGGCAAAATGTCTGCCGAATGCCATGGATAAAAGAGGATGGGTTTTTACTTGACTTTCCCTTTAAATTTGATGAATAAAGTACATTCATCAAATTCTATTTTGCGCAAAGGAGCTTAGCCAGTTACGAACAGCAAAATGAACTATCACTTGTAAAAAAAAAAAGGCACTTCACATATTGAGGATGAATATGATATTAAAGCAAGATGTTGATGCAAAAGGAGCAGACCTCCTGACTTGGCTCCTGCCCGTCTGTGTAAACGTGGCTTAGAGCTCTTCCATACTGCTCTGAAAGTGCCCGGAGATTATTTTCCAGTTTAAAACAAATCAGTCATCACGTGTGCTAAGAGCCTCGGTTTTTATAGATTACGTATTTTATTTTATATATCTGAACCAAACAGAACTGGAAAACATCTCTCCGAATGCTCAGTGGGGATACTAAGATTCATTAAAATTAAAACATTAACACAAATGGAAGCAAAAATAATTACAACAAAAGAGTTTTATCAGCAAGATGGGTAGCAATCCAAGTCTTCAGGTTTTAGAAAAAGAAAAAAAAAACTTTGTAATGTAAATTGCCAGTGGTTATTCTATTGCATCCCCTCCACCCACACAAAACATTTGCATTCAAGTCAGCCATTCATAGAACTGAATAATCATATTGCGGAAACATTTATTCAAATGTTCAAAAGTTATGAAAATCTGACAGAAGAAAATTGTCAAGGGGATGCCTCATCCAATTTGCAGTGGACGATGGAAGCAAAACATCATGACCGCAATTGAGCAAATGCACTATGAAAATTCATAAGGTGTTAAAAAAAATAAATTAAAAAAATTCCTTCTCCAAATCATCTGATGGAACGAGTGAAGGCCGAGTGCAGGGAAATGGGCGTCTTGTCTTTGGCTTTTTTCTTGGGGTCGACCTCAAAGCTCTTCCACAGGCGAATGGTCTCGTCCGCAGCCAGGCTGGCCACCGTGGAGCCATCTGGACTCATGGCCATGTTGAGGACTCTCTCATCGTGTCCTGGTGGTGGGGGAGGGCGAAATTTTAATACAGTGGTTCCAATCAACCCCCCCCCCCCAAATGACAACCCATTTCAGTTCCCAAACATGTAAGTTTCTTTGGTTTTGTAGTAAACTTCCTCTGGGACTGGCAGACAACTAAGCAACCACACTGGGCCAATCATTTCAGAAATATTCACCATCTACCAAATAGCACACTCAGGAAGGACAAAATAGTCTCATTTGTTCAGTAACATTTTTGCTTGTAGCATGCACAAAAAAAATAAAAAATAAAAAACCTCTCCGTACCTTGGGAGTAATTTCGAAAAAGCTAGAATTGGTGGACCTCCAAGTAAGTAACGGTTCGACTGCACCAACGGGTAGGCCAAGTTGCTTTCCACTGGATGAGAATTAACGCTTACCGTTGAGCTCTGCGACTTTTGCCATGGACGGATACTTCCAGATGACCAAGTTATGGTGTGTGAAACCGTGTGCAGACACCAGCTCCTTGTAGTTGGGAGCAAACACAAGTGCTGACACCTGAAAGTTGTTCACAGGTGAAAATTTGGGTCAATAAGTGTAGAATGCCGATATGACAATTTCTGGGATCCCCCCCCCCCCCGCCACAAAAGAAAAGTTTTCATGGCTATTAATAACAAAATAAGGTTCACAAAAAACAGGAAATGGAGCCAATATTGTCATTTTATCACATGATAATCCTATAGGTAAGCGGGATCTGACACATTATCAAATTATATTGTGGGGGCAGGGGATACCTGGGACTGTGTGTCGACTGAACTGAGGCAGGACCCGCTGTTGACGTTCCACACACGGATGTGACAGTCTGAGGTTCCGCCACCCGAGGCCAGGATGTTGGACTGCCATGGACACCAAGCCAAAGCCTAGAAGCACAAACACTACATTATTTGACAGGAAACCCACTGTACAGTGATCCCTCGCCATTTCGCGGTTCATTTATCGTGGATTTGGTGCATCGCGGACTTTTTTCAAACATTCCTAATTTTTTTTTTCCATATACATGGAGTACAGTACTGTATATGTTGCTCTATGTGACTCGCTGTTGTTTTGCAGCTTCTCACGGACTGTTTGCGGACTTACCTGTATATGTTAATTGGTCGCTATTTCGCGGATTTTTGTTTATCGCGGATGGTTTTGGTCCCCATTAACCGTGATAAACGAGGGATTACTGTATTAAAAAAAATAAAATTCTGCTACAACATGAGAATAAAAACGTGTACACATTAACACTAAATTCCAAAGTTAAGACAGAAATGACCAAAAGTTATACTGCTCAGAATAAGCGGGATATTTAGGACAGTGCCATAAAATCTCTAGAGAGGTCTTACATTTCGGATTAACAGAAGAGTAAGAAAGAACTAATTTGCCACGGAGCGGGTGGCAATTAGAATAAAAATAGTTCCCCCCCCAAACTAAATATTCAAAGGCAGGTATAAAGCAAAAGATAAACTACCGGTAATTTATCCTCCATGAGAGCTTGTGAAACGCATTGACAGGGCGCCACCATATTTGGTGTATGAAGAGTGCATTAGCCGTGTGGGGTTGACTCGCGTCACCCGCACACCTAGCTCCAAAATCAAAGATGTTTGATACTTGGTGCTGATGGCAGTGTCATCTGCTTTAAACAGACAATTCCTCACCAAAAAAAAAAAAAAAAAAAATCTGTTGCATACCTTGACAGCCCCTTTGTGGAGACTCAGTGAGTGCAGCGGCTTGGTGATGTCTGTGCGGCCTTGGGCCACGCGGGGCCAGATGCACACCAGGTTGTCATTGGCGCCGCTGGCCAGGTAGCGGCCATCCGGCGACCACTGTAGCCCGCACACTTCCTGAGAGTGGCCATGCAGCGTGAAGATGTGGTGCTCCGCCACCCTCACGTCATGATGGTGAATCTGACCCGACGGGCTGCCACTGGGGAAGTTGGAGTTGGTGAGTAGTGATGGGGGCCAAGATTAGGTTTAGAAAAGGAAACTAAAAGTACCTGGACAAGATGTGGCTATTCCAACTCAGGCTGCAGACTCGTGCAGAGTGGCTGTTCATGCTGCGAAGGCATTTCTCTTGCTCTACGTCCCACAACTATCAAAAGACAGCAATGCAGCTACAGGATGAAATTGTTTGAGGGCTGAATGAAAATTTTACCATCACCACAACAATTACAAAAAATAAAAATAATAAGCTCTCAGAAATAAGCTTTAATTCAGACAGAAATAAGCAGAAATTCAGCTTTTGTAACTGCAAAAACAATAAATTACAAATGCAGTTAAAAAAAAAACTGACTTGCACTGCACAGTCGCTGGTGCCAACTGCCAGGTAGTTGCCTTCCTTGGCCCAAGACAGCGAGCTGATATACTCTGCCTCATTGTCCATGGTCATGAGGTGGGTGATATTTCCCTGACTGGCGTCCCACAGGTACACGCTGTCCTTGAGAGCCACTGCCATAACGTTGCGGCTATTCCAATCGAGCAGATTCAAATCTGGGGGTGGTACCACAAGTCAGCACCGTATGTGGTAATCGAGGTTTAGACCGCTTACTGGTGAGGCAAAAACTTACAAAAATCATCACGAATGTCAGGAGCGTCTAAGATTCTGTCGGCGCTGGAAGATATGTGTCGTGTCTTTTTGTTGGACATAGGAGTCATGGTGTGACTGTACAAGGATTTCAAAGAGTTGTGTTGGCCTGGAAAACAAGACATTTCCTAGGGTTGGATTTAAACTTCAGGTCCAAGTATCCATTTTCGATTTTTTTTTTCCTGTGGACATTTCAAGTGCCATAACCCATGAGACATTCCATATCCCAACACTGATGCCACCTAAGACAATAATACATTGATAATCCAAAATTTTAAATATTGCATAGCCTTTAGCCAGAGTGGGCTTTTTGCTGCCATGACGCATTTCCGAATTGTGTCATTTGAACTGTCCAGCCTAAATCCAGCCTGGGATTTATTTGCACGATAAAGCAGAGGCTGGCCTTACCATCTGGGTTGACGGTTGGCTTCCCACTGAACTGCAGGATACGGGCCTCTTCTACGTTGCATCCATTCAGCGCGATGGACCACGTCTTTTGCTGTTCCTGTGACAACATACCCGAAGATAACACAGATCATTAAACTCATGCGTGGATGTTCTGTATCGAGAATTTGAAAATCACTTGCCAACAACGCTGTTGAGGCACCGTCTTCCTTGGGTCGAGCCTTCTTTGAGAGCAAGAAACTCGCCATTTCCATTTGTTTCTCATTACGGACAGGAATGAAGCGGTCCGCTCCCATCTTTGACGGAGTGGTTTTCCATCTGCCTATTTAAAAATAAAAGTCAACATAAAATTGTCAAGTCTAAAATTTTCTTTACCATGAGGTTCTATGCTCCCCACTAGCAGCATTCTGATTAATATTGCAAAAGTACAGTATGAATTAAGCCGCATAATTGATTTTTTTTAATCCATTTTGCAACAAGCCGTTTTAGGTGTCGTAAACGCTATAAAACATGCCCTCGGTGTGTTTAAATAAGACATGCCATGTCTATATCGGCTTGCAATCCAATTAAAAGGGAGGAAAGAAAAACAGAAAAAGGGAAGAAGAAAAGATGGCTTCTGCACTCGCGTCTTAGTCTGGTGGTGGCTTGCAAGGTTGCAGCAGTGTGCACCATTCAAAAGAAGTCACTTCTGGAATATTGGTTAAGTATGGTCACTTTTGTAGAGTAGCGTAATGAGTAATGACTTCACAGTGACTGTTTATTCAAGGTGCATTTTTCTTTCCCGTTACAAACGGCACTGAATGAGGCTGCGGCGTACAAGCTTACCGGCACGTCGCAAGCGGACGTTGTGAACCGAGAAGCGCCCCACCCCGATCTATACATTAGAACTCATTTACAAACTATCAAACTGTCCGTCTCTCCGGGTATCCGTCGCCGTGCCTTACCTGGCGTCTTACACGGAGTCTTACTCGGCGTCTTTGATGATATGTTCAGCGAGACGTTGACATACTTCCCGGGGGACAAGGCGCTCGAGGACGGGTTTGACGCGCTTGCTTTCCTCTGCCAGCGGGAAATAGGAGCGTTGGTAATGGGGACGTCGAGCTTCAGCGTGTCGCTGATGTCGTTTTCAAATCCGAACTGGGCCATCTTCAATGCTCTCGCTCTCACTCAGTGAATGAAAAAAGCACGGTAACGCAGACCTAAAAGTGTCGATTAATACCTAACGTCAATTACGACTTAGGGATACAATGACAACTCTACTCAGCCTCGTCCTACAAAAGACAAATTTAACTCACTCTCTACAAATGACGTGACGGAGTTCAGTAATCACAGTTAAAACCTGGCCAGACCTCCTCCTTTTTGAAAATGTGTTTAAAAGACGCCACAGAATTTAAATCCCACAGAAAGCCACGCTATTGGTTGACCGTTCAACGGTCGCGAATATGACAATGTGATTGGTGAATCAAATAAATGGACTTCCTGCCATAGAATGGGAAATGGTGTTCGTCAAATAAAATGTCGCCATCTATCGCACAGGAGGTGATATCAGGTAATCATGAATACATTTTTGAAAAACATAACTCATGAGAAAAACAGTAGGATGATACGTGTCTTGTCCACGGAAACCAAGACTACAAGTGTTATAAAAATGATGAACGAACATTTTAGAACTATTATATGTCAAATTCCCATTACATACCCTACTTTCAAAAAGGACGAGGCTAAAATGCATTCAAACCTTTACATGTGAATTTAATGTGACCTTCTCTAAGCCTTTGAACGCACGTGTCCAACTGTTAAATATTTCAGTACTTTTTGCACAAGTTGCTGTTCTCTCCAATAAATGTCCTGGTTCAATTAGACAGTCGTCCTCATCGTGCTGTTCACATTTTGACAACATGAGATCAAGATGACAACAATGGATTAACAGTACCTTGCCATTGTGATGCTTCAAAAAGGACGTTCTCTCAAAACGAGATGGGAAAAATGTACAAAATACATGACAAGTTATTGAAAATTCTTTTTATGGTGTACCCATTGTTAACTTTTGGCTCAATGAATTGAAATGAGGAAATCACCAGTGCATCCTTCCACTTAAATGTCATACATTCATGATATATCATTTCCATTTCACCTGAAAGCCAAATGCCCGTAACTTTTTGTGAGTAGTGTAGATATGAATAAGAGGTAGATTTTAACTACATTTAAATATCTGCATATACTGTATTTGTTATATAATGTAAACATTTTTATTATGAAAATATATATTTCATCAGGCTCTTAAAATAACAGCTGTGGTATTTTGACATTTTTTTATTTAGTCTTACACATTTTAGCATTCTGGCCAACAGGCCATTCTACCCCTAAAATCGAATATAGTTTTGGTTCTGTGTTTTCTGAAAAAAAATGAAACATGAATGAGGCCATTATTTTAGGAGGGTGACCATTTAATGTGCAAAAATGAATAACTTAATAAAACTAGCCACTTTGATAAACATGTTGCCAATGTTAACTGATTGTAATCCCAGAAGAAAAAAGTGAACCGAAGTCATCAAACCATTTTCAGGAGAAGTTTAAGTCCAGCTAAACAATTGGAAAAGAAATTTAATGCATGCACGTGAATGTATCAAAAAAACATTGCAGCTGAAATCTACTGGTCCAAAATAAAAAGGCAATGGCCCATTTTGTCGAAAATATGAATAACCTTTAACTGAATTGCACACATTCAACTCTGATTTAAAAACAGCATGCAATACCGCAAAATGATCTTGAATTAAATTTATACAAACACAAAAACGCAATTTAGCATTGTGCACTGAACGCATATGCATACATGTATCTTAGATTAAACTGTAATTTATACTCTTGTAATTATTACACCGATCAATATTTGGCAAAATAGCTGTGATGGCGTTAAGGTATTGAACAGTGGGCGTCAAACAACACCGCTTTTCACTCAGTCGTACAAAACAAAACATAAAAAGCAGTTTTTAGCAAATATGTGTACATCTTTGTGCTCATTTCTCCATTAGTATTACGTCTGACAAAGACACACACGATAAAGTGCATTAAAAAAAGGGTCAAATGTCCATCCAGTGGAGTAGCAATACATCATGTTTATATCATTGTTTTTTTTTTTTTTTTAGAGTCCGACTTGACAGTCAGTGTATGGAACGGGGCTTTATGCTGGTGTGGCTGCTTTAGAGCGCCTCATTGTCACCGTGAGTGCATGCATGTTACGGTAGAGAAGGCAGAAAAGCAAGGTAAAACAATTCTTTAAAAATCAGATCAGCCAACGTCTGGACAACTTTGCGTTGCCATGGCTGCTTTAGAGCGCCTCATTGTCACAGCACAGAAAAACTGCGACAACTTGGTGGGACTGGTTCCAGTCACTGTATGATTTAAACAAACATATTTTCATGACTCAAACATGTAAGTTATGTGTAGACATAAGAAAGATGCTTCACAAAGTAGCATGTTTTGGTGGTATTACAAAGTAGCATGTTCTGGTGGTATTTGAGTGCTGGCAGTTGAGTTGTGGTTTCAGTGGACACGCACACAGTGTTGGAGAGCAGAGAAAACAACTGGATTTGTCATGATTTCAAAGCCTCATATACGTGTTTTTTTTCTTCATCGCTCAAAATTTGGCTTCTCTGTGGTGTGTCAAATTTAGAAAATGAGTCCATGGTGTAGGCCCACCCTACTGTGTTTCTGCTCAATTATCATCCTCGAGTCATTGATTGTTTGGCTTATCCACTTCATTAATATTTGGACATGCAAATGTTAAACAAAGAAGCACTCGGGCTCTTTGAGTACAGTACTTTCATAGTTAAACTTTGAATCAGAAGGTTTGACAAGTGTTGCCTTTTTTCTCTGGATGGAAATCTGCCATGTCCTTGGGGTAGTGTATGATCGAACCAAGAACACCTACATGGAAAAAAAACAAACAGATTTTCAGCAGGGTTGATCAGTTGCTCCAGTTAAACAACAAGTCAGGTAAAAACGATGACAAGGCGGGTGAAAATTAAGTTTCTGTGTGCAGAGTGCATTAAATATTCAACTATTTCCACTAATCTACCATCCAGGTCTGTTAACAGAGACTCGTCAGGAATGTTGTTTTCTTACCCCCGGGGTGTCGCAGACCTAAGTAAATAGAAAGAAAGAAAAGGAAAAACACATGAGCACGAGTGTAATGACAGGACATAACCATGAGACATAGGAGTTGATTCTGCATTTAATTTCATTGAATGAAATTATCCTTACTATAAGGATAACACCAATCCGCTCTTCAGTATTTAAAACAATATGAAAAAATGAGAGCCTCACTCACCGTGTTGTTTGGAAAGGAGGAGGCTGAGTCCCATGAGACCAGTAAATGCCAGTAGACTCAAGATTGGGATCAGAAAATTAGGCATCGCAATCCCTGGAATCAAAGAAAACAAAAGCAAAACGAGAATGTCAACTAAATATACAGTATTGTGTCACAATGTAGTCTAATATTCAATCGTAGTTGCTCAAGTATTTTTTTTTTAAAAATGCCCCCCCAGATGATTTGTTCGTTCACGTGAGAAGATCCAGAGCCACTTTGAAGCAAGGGCCAGATGATACTGTCTGCAACATTATCATGCTGACCCACCCACCTACTTACGAGATACCAAAGGCTTTATTTTCATCGAGGGCACATTTGTGCCGTGGCGATAATGTCAGCGGATCTTGATTTTCTTATCAGCACTGCACATGTTTGCCAATTTGGTAGTCCAATATACACTGTGCGCCTGGCAGAGTGACAGTTTGGTTATGAATCATTCTATGGTATTTCTAATTATGGTGATCGAAGTAGGGGGTCAGGGGTAGTCTCCAAGTGCACAATTCATGGCACAGATGTGCTTCCGCCATGTCGACACTCGAGTGTGCGACTTGTGCTGTGCATTTCAAGGAAATGAAAGGGCCTGCATTCAGCTGCAAAATCATCAACATTGGGTCTAACCCAGTTCTATGCAGAGCTACAACACATGTCGCTTTTGGATTCAAGGTGGTCATGAAAATAGAGCCCAAACTCCTATTTAGACAAGTTGTTGCTGTTGTTTGACTTTTGACTAAATGCCTGTCAGTCAGGGCTCTGCGGAGCTTTTGGGGCATATTAGTTAAGCTTTTCTGCAAATAGCTGTGGTTAGCTTCAACAGAAGGAAAGGCAAACGGGTTAATTTGTTTTCTAACCATGAATATGCATGAAATAACTCTACTCCACCTGACCGCTTCTCAGAAAGCTTCAGTTTTTCCATCAGATCTACACATGTTTCCTGAAGGAAGAGCCCTTCCTTCGCCGAGCTCTCCAAGGCCTGCACCCATGCTGCTTTGAGGGCTGTCGCTTGCCGCGTGTGAGCTATCCAGGCTCCGCCATGGTCCAGGGACAGGTAGAGCGACTCATTGCAGAAAACCCGGTCCCTCCAGTACAGTTCCGGGCCTTGCAATATGCAGTCGCGGGAACGAAGGACCGTGTGGTTCCCTGTCAACAAATACACGCATCAATCAGTTTTCTATGGCAAATATAAGCAAACAATGATTTACACTCAGATGTATAGGCAATTTAGTCTTAATATTAGCAATTAACCTAACATGCATGTTTTTGGAATGTGACATGAAGCCAGAGTCCAGGGCGAAACTCTACAGAGGCGTGCCTGAGCCAAGATAGGAACCAGAACCCAATTGACTATGAGGCAGACTATGAAATGTCTCAACAAAGACATTTCATAGGAATTCAATTAATGTGATGTCTCACCCAATACCGCAGTCTGGTTGGCGAGGAGGCTCAGAGAGATCGAATCAGCCGACATGACCTGAAAGATTTCGTTGACTTCTGGGGTAGCGCCGGTATATGGGACTCCATTGACGAGGACTCGCACCGAGACAGGCCGTACCCCCGACACCACCCACTGCTGCACCTGAATCCCTGCAGTGTCTGAACACAAAGAGAAAGAGATGAGTATCCATGCAGGTGCTTTCAGGTCACGGGGATTAAAGTGAGTTAAAATGTAACTTCAAGTAGGCTACAAAGTAGATTTTTAGAGTGTGGTTTTAAAAGCCAATCAAATGGTATACAGTATCAGGAAGCACAAAGGCAAACAGCAGCCTCCACACAGCACTGTATTTTCTATAATGCTTGTTCTGATTAGGACTGGAATGAATCTAACATTTTTGTGGAATGTCAAAGGAAGCCAAACCGAATGGCGCACCTGAAGACTCAAATTTGTCCATAAATTTGAACGTGAATGCGTGTTAGTTTAACTATGTGTTTGTGATTAGCTGGAGACGAATCCAGTCTACAGCTCGCCTCTTACCCAAAGTTAGCTAGGAAAGGCTCCAGCTCACCTGCTACCTTAATGGGTCATGCTATATAAAATAGATGGTTGAATAAGCTAAACAGTCTACCCCGAATGGACATCAATGAAATACAATCAGAATGCTCTGCCAGCACAGTAAATGCTTCAAAACTTATTTTGATAACTGTTATCTACACATGGATTTTTTTTTTGTTTGTTTCGATTGTGCTTGTGATTGTTTTATTATCATGTTTAATTGTCTCTGGTTGTAAGCATTCTTTTATTGTCAAACACACCCACAAAAGTCCCTTTAACATCTTTAAAACTCGTCTTAAACCTCATTTTTATTTTTGGGCGTTTGACACAAAATGAGACTTGATTTTTAGTTTTACTGTTTTTGTGCGTTCAACTGTCTTCGTTATTAATTTATTGTTTTATTGTTTGCTGTTGTATGATTTTTTTTTGCTCCATCCACAGCGGGGTTGAGTTGAGAATCTCTGCGCATTCAAATTTGAACAGCAATACAGTAAAGTACAGTACAGGATTCACTTGGAATTTCACTTGGCAGGAACAACTAAATTCAACACTGTTTATACCACACTAGGCTTCACCTTCATATCAAAATCATGTTTATTGGATTATTTATAAATGAAACGCGTTGCTTACCCACTACAACCGGGAAAGCGAGTGATAGATGGGCCAGGATCCCAAGCACAAGAATGCCAACAAAATGCATCTCTCCAACACCCAAAACGCGAATAAAAGATTAAACGTGTACACTTAATGGTTAAAGGGATGCTTTAAGCCATTTACAGCGTGCAAAGGTTTCCCGGAAGATTAAGTTAAACCTCTTCAAAAGCATCTTTGGGCCCGCCTATCGAGCAAGAGTTTCAGTTTCACCGAGTCTTGTAAACCGACGTCCCATTCTCGCTTCTGATTGGCTGACAAGGCAAACCACATTTGAAGAGTCTCCGCCCACAGAACCATGATTGACATCAGACCAGTAAATATGAAACGACAAGAATTTTGTTGAAATTTGCAAAGAACATGTAAATACACTTTGCCTAACACTATAATAATGTTTTTCACCTGAATCTGAATCATCTTTATTGGCCAAGTGTATTAAAATAAAAAAGCAAAAAATACATTTTAAAAAAACAAGGAATTTTTTTCGGTAGCATAAACCACCCGAGTACAGTATTGAATTTACAACCAACAATTAAGAAATACATTAAAGACGTCACGTTACCCATATACAGATAATGCCGTTTCATATTGTTCATTGCAAATTATTTTTCCTACAGCGTTTCTGAGCAACATCATTGTTATTTTGAACTTCTCACAGCCAGATAATGATAAACAGGAAAGAATGTACTGTATTCCAATCTGAATACAAGACATTGCCTTGAGAATTATCTGAGCGATTGTACCATACACTGCAGGGCACATATTGACAAACAACAACCGTTGACACAATCACATCTTGGGACATTCAGATTCAGATTCAGAAAACTTTATTTATCCCCGTGGGGCAAATAGAGTTGTGCGAGAGCGGCTTATTATAGAGACAGTCAGAACAGAGGAAAAACATAGGATGAGAGTGGGCCTGTAAGCTTAGCATTTGAGGTCTTGAGGTAGTGGTTCTCGCAACAAAATAGTATTGCACATCGAGCAGTATTGCACAGTAAGGACACAGTAAAGACAGTATTGCACAGTGAAAAGAGTATTGCCACCATGAAAACAGTATTGCATGTTGAAGTATTGCACCGTAAACCCGTATTGCACAATGTATTGGGGGGGGGGGTCAGGGTTCCTTGGAATAAGAATTTAAGAGTTTAAGAGGAGAACAGCTTGGGGGACGAAGGTGGATCTCCTCCTCGCTGTCCTGCAAGCCGGGAACCGCAGCCTGCGGCCGGAAGGCAGCCATTCGAACGCGGGGAAGAGAGCATGTCAGGGGTCCTTCATGATCTGAGCAGCCAGACCACGAATCTGTTGCTCACACACTGCAGTCAGAGGGCGAGTGGGAAGTCCGATGATCTTGGAGCACACTCTGCTGATGCTGTCCAGGCGGTTCTTCTCCTCCAGACTTTGGGAGTGGAACCAGCAGGCCATAGAGAACGAGAGGACGGACTCTATGAATGCCTAGTAGAAAGTCAGGAGGATTTTCCTGCTGACGGAGAAGGAGTTCAGTTTCCTGAGCAGGTACATCCTCTGGTGGCATTTTTTCAGGATCACCTCGTGTTGGAGGAGAACCTCAGGTTATTGTCCAGGATGGTTCCCAGGTACTCGTATCCGGATACAGTTTCCACTGGAGTCCCCTGGATGATGATGGAGATTGTCGAGGCCAGCTCTCTCTGTTTTCTGGAGAAGGTCACCAGCATGTCCTTGGTCTTGTTGATGTTCAGTTCCAGCCGGGAGACGTCGCACCACTCAACGAACTGCTGCAGGGCGGGACCATGGTGTTGCGTGGAGCCGGAGAGCAGAGACACTAGGACAGCGTCGTCAGCGAACTTCACCAGGTGGCTGTTGGGGTGTGAGGACCTGCATTCATCCGTGTACAGGATGAAGAGCAGCAGCGAAAGCACGCAGCCCTGTGGGGAGCCTGTGGAGGCGGCGAGGAGGTCAGACAGGTTGTTGTTGATTCTGACTCTCTGTGTTCTGTGTGTGAGGAAGTCCAGGATCCAGAGAATTAGTTGGTTTTTCAAGGAGAAGTTCTGCTCGAGCCTCTGTGCCAGGATGTGAGGCTGCAGGGTATTGAAGGCAGAGGAGAAGTCAGCAAACAGAAGCCTGGCCAGGGTGTTGGGGAATTCCAGATGTTTGTGGATGGTGTCGATGATGAAGGCTTTGGCATCGTTGACACCTCTCGTTGCCTGGTATGCAAATTGGAGGGGGTCGATGCGTGAGCTGGTCTTTGTGAGGATGGGCTGCTTGACGATCCTCTCCATGGCTTTCATCACGTGGGAGGTGAGGGCCACAGGGCGGAGGTCGTTCAGGGTCTTGGGGTTATTGTTCTTGGGAATGGGGGTGATGGTAGAGTGCTTCCACAG
>CAAKHF010019421.1:0-25000 GCA_901007745.1 Hippocampus kuda | reverse complement strand
GTCAGTAATTGAGAACGAGTCACCTGCGCGCCGCAAATGGGAGGTGTTTGACTTGTGAGTCTGCACTCAACATCAGCGTGACTCAACCTGCTGACTGCTAATCTCCATCAGGTCGACATGCGACTCACTCGCTCCGATATTAATGGGTATGAACACTCAAATGATTAAAAAAGATTACTAAGGCTAAATGGATAGGAAAGTGTTTCAGTTGTTATTTTGGTCAAATCTATTTGGCACTGATTAACCCGAGGCCCAAAATGTCAAACAATTTTTTTGGTTTGGTCAACTTTCCCTTCACATCCACAAACCGTATCGACAAAACACTCATTCACAATCGGATTCAAACATGTGGGCAATTTTGACTCTGCAATAAGAATAACTTAGTCTGACATGAGAAGAGGTCTAGCTTTTCCAGTATAAAATAAAGTACGCAACACAAGTCATTCTCGAAGAATTTGATGCATAAATTCTTTAAGCCATGCAGATGAGAATGTAAAAACGAAAGATCCATCGGTCACCGATTGGGATCTGCCTCACCTATTCGCTGTATGCATCGTAAAATAAGACATTTCTAAAGTGAAATCAGTGAACGTCTGGGTCTACTTTCCAAAGTAGCTCCAGCGGAAGCATCAGGTTAAGTACTGTTGTAAATCATCAGGGGAACCGCGTGCACTCAAAATGTAACGAACGCCACAGACACACATTATGTCACATTATGGGCTTTTTACCAGCCAAAAAAACAAAACAAAATTTACTTTGTGATTGGGTAGTCGAGGGCACGGAGTTCCACCTCTCGTTGTAAAGTCTTTTTGCTCACCAGACACTTGACAAGGCTATAAATACTGCAGATTAGCTTTCAGGGTCATAGTCACGATGACAGCAAAGAGTGACCCTGGAGTGAATGACGTGTTTGCTGTAATGTCTTATTTCACGGAACCGGTCAATGTCAGTGATAGATCGCATCAGTTATGACATTACAGTCAATCAGCGATTATGCATAGAATGCAAAATATCGGCCGCTTTCGATGCACTCAGTTAGATCAGTGGACTTGAGAAAATGACAGCAAGCATTCTACAACAGGTGAGTTTCTTGTATGACCGTTAAGAAAAAACAGTTCATCGAAGGTTTATGATTGTGGCTGTGGGTGTCGTTGTTTGAATTTGTCGCATATTGAATCTTGTTTCCTTGTGGTTCATCTCTTGTCTTCCCCCCCCCGACTGCCCGCCTCTGTTCGTCAACTCCCGTGCCTCTTGTCTTCCAATCAGCTCACTCAGCCACTCGTGTGTTGTCCAGTTGTTCCTCGTTGTCTCCCCTCTTTGCTTGTATTAGCTTCTCTGGTTTCTTTCTGTCTCTTTGCGTTCATTGTGTTTGTTGATTCCGCTGATGTCCGTCAGTCACACTTCTCCGATTCATGTCTTGTTTTCTTTTGTAGGTGGCTTATTCCCAGATCTGGTGAGTTACTTTGTATCTAATGTTTGGACTTCTTTTGAAGTCGTAGTTTTTTCTTCCTTCTGCCATGTTTGCCTTTTGGTTCTTTTGAAATTCTTTTTTTTTTTTTTTTCGGGTGTGTGAGCACTGCATCCTTTCATCCAGGCATTCGGCTCCAAATTCAAAATCGTCACAGTTTGAATCCTGAAAAAATTCTACAGGTATATGCATTTTACATCATATTTCCTATGAGACAAAAAAAAGAAAAACATTTTGATCTTAATTTTTCAAGGTTCCACTGTCATGCGTGTGTGTGTCTGTGAGAAGGTTGTTTAGTGGGAGACACCCTCATTAATGTGTCTGCTGCTGCACAATGACAAACACAACTTCAGAGCTGCACCGTCTTCCTGGTAAGAAAATATCGTCTTGCTGTGCGGTATCGTGCGCTTGAGGCATTTACGATAATGCTTCACAAATTGACATTAGGGGTGTTCACATGGCAACTTTTACTCCGGTGTAGCTCAACATTGCTTTCAATGGACCGTAAGACACTTGTTTGGGAGAATTTTGTCATGGTCTTGTGTCGGATCTCATGAGACTATGCAGCTGCACTAAATATTGTGGCCGCTGAGTGTTTTTAATCTGAGACTCCCCCCATTGCTCCGTATTCCGATGGCGTGTCCACTAAGGCTTGCAAAAGCACTTCCTATATAAAGTGTGTTTCCGTTTGTCATTTCGAAAGGGGCGTTTGTCCTTGAGGACTAATTAATTCAATGTTGCAAACCGGCTTGTGGCTAAAGTCGGCTGTTAAAATTGTAATTAATAGGTGACGATGTGGCTGTACAAAGATGTCTCATATTTAAATGAGTTTCTTGTTGATCCTTGAGGTTTAGTGGCAACTCAAGACAATTAAAAATACGCCGCTTGAGGCCCACCCCTTCGCTCGCTTTTTCGCTAATTGAGTGGAAATATGTCATTGAGCACCCACTCTAGATTTACTCCCCCAAATAAATGAATAAAAAACTCCCACCCATGCACAGTAGTACTTAATTTTTCCATTAAGACCCGGTATTAGCTGAGTGATTGCATTTAGTCATTAATCAACCTTTTGCTTTTGATCTTGGGGCAGTTTTTACATGTTCTCCTTTAGAGCACACTTAAAATGAGAAATTCCCTGAAAAGAAAAAAGGAATAGTATGCTTTTGAGAAAAAGCCATAAACCTATGAGAATAAAGTGGTGATCTAATGAGCAAACTGTCGTCTTGATTTCAATAAACAAATGTCAAAATTGTCACAGAGACCTAAACGCGATAGTTTAAGATTAGTCGACGATGTCTCGCTTTGGAGACCTGTCGATTGTTCATCCAATATTGTCCATCCATCCGTCCATTTTCCGATCCGCTTTATCCTCACAGGGGTTGCGGGGTGTGCTGGAGCCTATCCCAGGCATCTTCGGGCAGTAGGCGAGGGACACCCTGAACCGGTTGCCAGCCAATCGCAGGGCGCACAGAGACCAACAACCATCCGCACTCACACTCACACATAAGAACAATTTGGAGTGTTCACTCAGCCTGCCGTGCATGTTTTTGGAATGTGGGAGGAAATAGGAGCACCCGGAGAAAACCCACGCAGACCCGGGGGGAACATGCAAACTCCACACAGGAAGGCCGGAGCCGGGATCGAACCCACGACCTCTGCACCGTGAGCTCGACGCGCTAACCACTTTCAACCAGCTTACGTTATTTATTTATTTTCTTTTCAACTGCCACGTAACGCATTTATACTACGGCGGTACAGAAGACTAAAAATTATCGTTGATGCAATTTGCCTGCCGTATTTTCTTAATCGCCTTGACTTAGCTAAATGAAGTTTTGTTTGCTGATTGTGCAATTGGAGATGACTTGAGCTTTTGCCACCCGGTAGTACGCGTGAAACACTTGACAGTCCTCCTCTTGATATGTAGACGGAATATGTTCATTTTCACAGTCGGCAACTTTATTCTTACTTTCAAAAATATTGTTTCAATCTCTGAATAGAATGATTTGATTTTCTTATCAAGTGTGGCCTTAACATACTCCTCTGTAAGAAATAATAAGAGTCTTTGGATTGGAAAAAAACAACTGCTATTCACAAAGCCAAGATCGTTTTACAAATGTGATAGCAATGCAACATTTTGCAGTTGCAGAGAGCATTCAAGCAACATACCAAAACATTCACAGATGCTACTCAATGACACGTAACCACTTGGGATGAATCCGAGGCATGTCAACAACCTCGACCGTAAAAACAACATCGTAATGAGTTTGTTTGGCTCGCACAAGGACATGGAAAAAACTCTTCTGGGCTGGGTGTAGAAAATGCGTCAGACATTTCGTTCGAGTAGACCTTGACTGAAAAATACAGCCGTGAAATGAATAATAGCGTTGTTTTTGGTTTGCGCACTGCATATAAGGAGCAGATTGTCAATGTCACATTTGTCGGTACCTACATTATGCTGTGCTTCTCAATAATCGACAATGAATACGCAAACATATATTGGCCATATGGAAAGAAAGTGATCGACGCACACCTGGAATCTAAGAATAATGTGCTCTGCACATATGAACACATTTATCATTTTCTGCCTTATAGCCATTATTATTCTTCCATGCAATGCAATTACAGCGAGTGTTTTTTTCTTCTTTTTTTTTTGAGTGATTGTACATGTCTGCTAGGCAACCGAACAAGATAATTGGACGAAGAAAGATCAAATGCTCTTCTCTGTACTTTACAGTGAAACATCATTTCAACTTTAAATTGAGCGGTCAAGTTTTAGACTTTGTCTGTTTTGTGATTTAAAGACTTGGGAAAAAAAAAAGTCTGACGGACGCTCATTGTGTAACCTTCACTATCACCTTGGCAACCCTTGAAAGGAGCCATGGCCACGTAAAAAAAATAAAATAAAATAAATATATGTGCTAAAATCTATGTTTTGATGCTTGGGTGCAAATTAGTTGGTGGTCTTTCAATCGTGGCTGTTTCTATTCGTCCTTCCCTTTTCTATAAGCTGCTTTTCCTCATTAGGGTCACGGGAAAGCTGGCTTATATTTTGCACCTTGGACTGGTCTCCTGTAGAGTATACCTTTCTATTTTTTCTTCTGACATTCACCAAAACACCATACTGAGGCTCTGAGGGTGTCTCAAAAAGCCAAAGAAAAAGTGAAAAAAATTGCTCAGCAACTGACTCTCTCTGACCGTACGTGCTGGTTGATGTCTACCATGTTGTGTCATTTAGGCGCCAGCATGCCCACGACCCTCGTGAGGATAAGCGGATTAGAAAATAGATGAATGGATGGATGGTTTCTTCCAAAAATGAGATGTTTGTGCTGGCCGGGAGATGTTTGTGAGTCAGTAGGAATTTCTAAAAACAATCCATCCATTTTCCAAAACCACTCGCAGGGAGCCGCAGCCTATTCCAGCTCACTCTGAGCCGAAGCCAGACTACACCATAGGCTGGTCACAGGACGCATACTGCATCAAGACACATGACCATTCACCCTCAGATTCACACCGTTATTGAGTAATAACTGAACCCGGGATGCTTGTATGGAAGTGAGACGAGTGAACTACCTACTCAATCAGTCACTTGGAAAGTCAGCATCTATCCACTCACTTTCTATAGCGCTTGTCCAGTTCAGAGACATCAGGAGCTGGAGCTGAAGCTTATCCAGGCTGATTTCAGGGTCGCCAGTCAATCTCCAGGCAAATATGGAGATCATTCACTGTCAGATTGACGCATTTTGTGGACTGCTGAATAAACTTTGGGAACACATTGAATTTCAGTGAGTGATTGTGGGAAAGGTTATTTGTGTAGCTTCTATTGGTAACTGAACAAGTAACTAAGTTATACATGATGTGTCGAAAAAGTTCCAGGACTGGGGCTCAAAATATTATTTCAAACTCACACCACATCCTAAGGGGTTTCCCTTTCGATGTGGGCCACGTTATCAACCAGCGTATCTTCAAAGTGGCATTTTGTTTTGTTTGGTGCGTGAGAAGAGGTGAGATTTGTGTCAGGACGACTCATGGCTGCTTCACCATGACAACAAGCCTGTTCATAACACCTTGAACATCGAACAGTTCCTGGGAGAGAAGACGCGTTGTCATGCTGGAGCATCCTTGTGACAACAGTCCTGGAATTTTTCAGATGCAACTCGTAACATTTGATGATGTGGCTTTGGTGGAGTATGAGCTGTCAAAGAAAAGCCCGGCGTTGATGATTGATATTGTCAAGAGAGCTATGAACCCTTTCAGGGACTGTGGTTACTACAGTGGACAGCGTATCATGTTATCATGTTACAGGGTGCATGAAGGGGTTAATGGCCTTCAAATGGGTCACATTTGTTTCACATTCATTAACATTGTTACCCTCACTTTTTGAACATTTTTAATCATTTCTCGGTGAATAATGCATGAGACATTTCAACGTGCAAGAGAAAGGTGGACAATTCCGGGCTGATTTAAATTCTGCGCTGAACTAAATAGCTTTTTTTTTTTTTTTTTTTTTGGTATCACGGCTGAGTATCACCCAAAAAAAAAACAAAAAAACAATCTCTGCGGTGCACAGTGGCAGGGGGAAATGACACTTCTCAAATTGTATCAATCGTATACACAAAGTTGAAGGGCAGACAATGGTACTTTGAGTCCAGCCATCACAGTTAGCTTCATTAAAGCTCCACATCGCCATCTAGTGATAGGCAGACTGCAACAGCAGCAGTAAAGCAGACAGTTAAAGTCTCATATTGGAAGCAGAGGCGCTGACTGACCTTGTTCATGTCATTGAGCGCATAAACATCAATTCAACTTTCCCAAACGCAGACAAAACGAGCACATGAACTCGAGGTGATGCATGTAGCCAGAGAGGAATGCATCAGCGGTGATGCTGCCCAGTGGTTGCATATATGAAACACAATTAACAGAAAAGTGCCCGCACGCACAAAGCGAAAGGCTTTTAATTTGAAATGCAGCCCCCCCGCCCCGCATCTTAAGGGCCGTTGGGCTGCATTAAGGCTCTCCTTGTTAAAGAACTGAAATTAAAGCCATTTTTTTCTGTTCAACAACTGCAAGCAGGTGCCATCTTCACGCACTCGTGCAGACTGTCTGCACAATTCTCTATTATCGTCATCAATTACAGATGGCTGCTCTGACGCTCCGAGATGTGCTTTATATGAAAATATGTGCTGGGCGCCCGACGATTAATCACAAAAGACAAGTCCACATCTGTTTCTCCTCCATTTTGAAGGATATTCCAAAGCCGGCCGCTATCAATTCGCTCACCCACACTCACAGTGCTGTGCTCTCAGACTCTCCTGGTCATCACCGGGATAGGATTGGCATTTAATCACCAGAAGGAGATTTTTGTTTCAGCTCGACAGCAACAGTAATGATAATAATGATGATAATAATAATAATGATGATGATGATGATGCCTTTTTCTTTGTAGGGCAGTTTTGCGAATCAACAACTTTGAGGATCAACTTTCTAAAATAGTGGGGCTTTTTTATTTTTTTTATTATTAGTATTTTTTTGCAGGTTAATCTCAGGCAACCAAATCAAATGTTTTATTAAAGGGATAATAACCTTTTTTTTTATTTTCAGCAGTGAAAGAGTTTTTTTTTTTTGTATAATGAATCTGATCACTCCATTATTTTTCATGTACAATTAACACCTTTATAAACGCGTTTTGTCACTTGCTTTTGACTCAGACTGTTGACAAACTATCACGGCTCATGTGAAGTTCGCAAGCTGTGCATGAAAAATAATGATCAAGGTTATCAAAATCGGTATTGCCCAAATATTAACTTTGTACTTCTGAAAATACCAAAATTTGTAAAATATCCCTTCACATCATAAAAATATAACAATGTATTCAACATTGTCTACGGCAGCAAACTTTATTTTTTTGTCTGGAAGAAAAGCTAATTACATTCAAAAGAATGGGCCGGTTGAAGAGAAAGCATACCACAGCATAAACTGTTCAAGCATTTAAACGCTGACCTGAAAAGGATTAGAATTTTGGAAAAAGAATGATCTGATGTCTGAAAAGAAGACAAAAGCAGAGATCTACCTATGTAGTGCAGATAGTTAAGTGTAATTCTTGATCTTTGGATAAAGTACATTACCCCTTTCACATTCAGTAATATTGTATTGTGGATGGCTGGCATCAGTGAAGTCACCCCAGCCACTATATGAGGAGAAATATCCAAATCAATACTGAGCATTGTTAGCTTTATATATCTCATCCTCACACTTATGTAAAGAATAGCTGATGGACATCACAGATATGTGACAAGTATTATGGTTCTAATTTCCTGTGGCGTTTCAGGAAACAGAAATGTGAATCCCACATTAATCACCAACGCAAGGCTCCAGTGGTCGACCGCGCTGTTGACATTTTACAAGTGGCTGAAAATATAGCTTCTCTCCACTCCCTCGTTTGTATTGGTTTGTTACTGCTTGGAATTTGAGGGGGGCAAAGTTACAAATATACTCGATGACATGTTGGACTAGCAGGGCAACCGCAGTGCGAGGACAAAATCACATTATAGTTGGGGACTCGTCAATTTGCACACAAACGGCCCCTTTGCAAGCCCGCCTTGCATTGCTGACGTGAAAATTTTTCAGCACAGTTTAGCTTTTGCATCCAATGGCTCTCCAGACCCCACTCAGTCATACATAATTTCTGTTTAGCTCCCTCTTTGGAATTGAGTTGGAGTTAAAAGTGCTTTCTCGCAAGGCCAGGTGGAATAAGTTAAATTGCAATGTATCACAGCAAGTACAATTTGATGCATTGATGTAATGCCGCTGTGAGAGCAATGTAGCTGCAGTGATCCCCGCCGCTACAGATTCCAAACTGAAACATTTTGGAAGGAATCATTGAGTGATTCAGCTCTGCTGAGGCCGAAAAACACAACGGAATGTGCTCAAGGAGAGCTCATTAATTGGGTTTAAATATGTTGTATTTTCAAGGGTATGGTTGGGCGTGAGTGTCCTTGAAGAGGAGCAAAACACTCAAACTAGGAGCAAGCTTACAACCAGAAAAAAAAAAAAAAACAAGCATGTTGCCTGCAAGAACCACCAGCGTATTTATTTTATTAATTAATTTATTTTTTGGAACGTGGGCTCGAAGTTGAATTAAAAATCGTCATTCCTCATCATAAATTGAAGTCGACTTCAAGGTTAGTTACTGAGCTATCAAGTCTCTGCCAGCTTTTGCTTTGGGGTATGGTGAACATGTCTGTCAAATGATTTAGATGGACTGGAACCTACTGAGTGTGAGGACCCAGTAATCTATTTTGTTATCAGGGAACGTCATTAAAAGGCGTGTCCGCGCGTGTGCGCGCGTGTTTGTCTGGAGAACAGCCAGCAGTGGCATCTGTGTGTCCCACTTTTTACCGTTTGGTCAGAGCTAATGAATCAAAGTCATCAATGTAGCTCACCGGATCACACTGTACTTTGGTCGCTGCCTGTCAGTTTTCGTTTAGCTGCTCTGCACTTGGCTCACATGTTAACCATAAATTGATTGTCATTTATTTTAGGTGGGTTTCATTTCATGTTTTTAATCTCTGTAAAGCAACTCATGTATTCCTGAGTGTGCAAGCGGTCTTGATTTTGTGGCCCCACTCACTAAGGCCAACACTACTGTGGTCTTAAAATGTATCCACAGTGGTTTTCGCTTTCTAATGTGCCCACCTTGGCCACAAAGAGGCAATATGATACGATAGTAATGCAGATACTAATGAAGAATAGTTTCCTCTTCTACAACCACTCTAAGTCACTCAGTAAGATGCTTTGATAGTCATTGTTCACAGAGGACAAAGAATATATGCCTGTGTGGATTGTTAGCTGTCTACGCTGCTTCACCATTTGTGTTCAAATGTCTCCAGTTTCTTAAACAGTGGTTTTCATTCAAGTGTTAGCATGTCAGTGGTGTTTTGCTTTGTAAGTCCTACACCATGGGTACTTTCCAAAGGCAAATGTGTAGTTGTTTTAAATATACAATCGGCAAATCTCTTTTGTGTTCAGAGCGGACCTAATGAAAACTTCTGCATTTGTTCTGGCACAGACACTGATTGGCTCTCTTCTGACTACTACTTACATACATGAGAAAAATTACAATAATTTCCTTCCAATTAAGGACTGGTTTCTTCTCCTTTCCATGCCACTTAGTGGCAAGTTGTTGTTCATTGTGCAATTGAAATCTTACTGTCTTTACCTTTGAGGTTTGAACTTTACTACGAACCAGCGCGGGCTTGCTCACAATTTAAGAAGTGACCTTCTAATGAAACACTTTATTATACTATTTACCATGGACAATAATTGCTAATTATTGTTTTGGACCTGAAAGTCATTGTGGAAAGAAAGTCAGCCAAAATCCGATTTACTCGAACCACGAATCATAAACAGGTCTCGATGAAGCACTCCTGACTCCTGGTGGAGAAACGATGCAGTACTTGTCAAGCTTTGAACTGTACAGTACAGTACTCATTTAGAGCCATACCTCCCTTTTAATTTTTTTTTAAATTTAAAAAAAGGGATAAAGAAAAAAATGCTAAAATAATTAAACGTTGGCTATTTTGTGCATCACGTGTAAATTTGTATTTCTTCACAAGTGACTTTCTAAAATGTAATTATTCTGTTCTTTTCAGGACTTAGAGAGGACTTTTTACTGCATTCCACGCGCACGTTGCAAAAGAACGCCGCGACTCAAAACGGATTCGAAAAAAATGCACAGGAGGGCAAAATGTAGGACATTCATAATGCTTAATGACTTTTATTCTTAAGGAAATGTGCGGAATCAGCAATCAATAATATTAGGCTTTCTACAGTTCCGTCAGAATTGTAGGCCTCAAATAAAGAAACAAAGAAAGTTTATCATGTAATGAAAAAAAAAAAAAGCTCAAATCTGCTTTGAAACAATTCATCAATTAAACATGATAGTGACACATCTCATTAACAGGTATATAAAATTAAGAAACATTGCTCAAGTTGATTGCGTTTGTAAACAATGAGGGTCACGTTGATCCGTAAATGACATCAATATCTCAAGTTTCACCGAAACATATGCTTATTAGATCTGGCAAAACATAAATGAGATTGTGATGACAGAAAATTGTATTTATTACAAAGGGGGCGTGGCAGGAGTAAGAAACTTTTAGTTTTCAGATAAAACACATCCAAAGTGCTGATATTGCTTGGAAATGAACAAAAAATATAGTCAGCAAATATGCAGCGTTTTCCATGAAAATACAACACAATTATTGGCCATTCTGTACAAAGCTAATCATCAAACAAAAACATGATGAAGTAAAAGTGTAAGAGATTTATGAATGAATTATTTACATATTTGCGCATTCAGCTGTCAATAATACTAAGGGCGCCTTTCGATGATCACATTCATATATAAGCTGCACATCTATAAGACCTTTGTGTCATCAAATCTGTTTATTTTCATCAATGTGTCAACCCTGTGATTTGATCTCCGATCCACAGCCAAGAAAACAGGTAGAAATGTACAACCAACCCATGTCAAAATGTCCACAAATACTAACCCAATTCAAAGCACGCTGGGCACCCACCTGGAGTTCAATTGGGCTCAGTTACTTTATTATGATCCACATGTCAACATAAACGGACGTCCATCAAATGACCGAGTGAAGTGTAAATTTTCCTGAAGGGAAAAAAAAGGCTTTTGAAGGGATTAGGTGCTTATGTGTTTCAAATCTCGGGCCATTACTTTGAGACAATAGGATAACATCACTTTGATGTTTTGTGAAGAATGTCTGGAAAAATGATTGCTTCATTAATACCTCGATCCTTTCATACACCCTGTAACCTGATAACATGATAAACTGTCCACTTGTAGTAACCTCTGTACCTGAAAGGGTTCAAATGAAACCTCCGCTGAATGATTTCATTTCAGGGGGAAAAAAAAAGTGGATACAATAAATGTGTGCTCAATCCCATCGTCAGAGTTTCTGGAGACCGCTTTGTACCTTCTCTGTCATTGCCTCATTTTTCTTTTTGAAAAGATTTTTCAGCTTCAAGGACTTCTTGCTCTTCTCTTTATCCCTGTTTCTGTCATCTTTCGCTTCAGTCGAGGATGGACTGGATTGGTCGGTTCCTCTTGCTGGCGCCACTGGTAGCTCCGACACTGGCTGAATCTTGGGAAAGCTCTGGGGAACGTTGGGAGTTGAGGCAGAAAGGCTCATTGGGGTTCCTGCCATGGAGTTGCAAGACTTCTCTAGGATTCCATCATAAACAAACCGGCTCAATGGACCAACTGCAAAAATATCTGCAGATGGCTTCCATGGCACGTCGGAAGTCACGGTAAGGTCTGGCTGCTCACTTTCACCGGGCGCTAAGTTTGATTCAGACTCCTCAGATTCGTCCCTCACTACTTGATGACGATGTGCTTCTACGGGTAATTCGAGGGGGTTATTTTCTTGTGTAAGCTGCTCATCTCTCAACAATCGAGGTGCTCTCCTTCTCAGAGGTACGTCACATTCCGCTTTACATTGTCCCCGACTTATCGAGGCTTCGGAACCCAATTCTAGCTTCTCCGTTGAAGATGTGTGGTGCATTTGTCGCTCTGTTTCCTCTCTGGGGACAGCCTGTGCAGAAACAGTGTCTGCAAAATACCCCTCTTTTGAGATATTTCTTGAGGGTATTATAGGCACCTCAGCCATTTTGCCTTTGGCTGTACCTCTCACAGAGCAATCAGGCTGCCAACAAGGACTTCCATCCAAGGACATTCCCATTGAGTCTCTCGTAATCCTTCTGGCGACCAAGTCAAACGGACCCTCGGAACCTTCCAGTAGCTTTCTTGAGGCAGTGTCGACCGAAGCCCCCATCATAGCTCTTGATAACTTCTTTTGTCCAAATTCTGATGCCTCCACTTCATCCCAAACAATCTTCCTGACTTCAAGTGGAAACTCACCTCGATCTTTTGGTAGACTCCTCGATAAATTGTCTGTTACGTCCTCTATTATTTCTATTTTGCAAGGTGGAAATTCTGCATCTGATTCACTGGCCGATACCTTTCTAATTACAAAATCCGGTGCACTTTCACTCCCACCTCTGGATCGCCTCCTGAATGACGCCTCAATTAACGATCCATCTTTTGACATCATCATCGAAGGATTTTCCAAAGAACAGTCCAGAGCTTTATCTTTCACCATCTTCCGGCAGGAAACATCTACAGGAGTTTCAAGTTCTTCCAGAGTAATTTTTCCAACTGGAGATTCAACGTCGTCTTCCGCTTCTTTAGTCGCAGGCTTTGTCAGAGACCTTTCGACAAGAGGTTCTGTTTCGTCACGATAGAGTTTTCGATGGGAGCCATCGGCAGGGGAACAAGGGTACATTTTGCTATGAGGAGGTGAAGTGGAATGGTCGGAATCTGAGAACCTTTCTTGAGAGTCTCTATTGAAACAAGGAAAAGGATAACGACAATTTTGAATCAAAGATTTAAAAACATTGTACTGGAATATGAAGGTACCAGAGACTTACTGTTTCTTTACAGTTTTGCGAAAGACTCCGTCATCCTCATCGAAACAAGGATAGGGAGTTCGAATTGGGATGAGAAGGTCGGGGTCTGCCAAGATTAGAGTCGTAGGCGGTTGTGTGACGCCGTGACGGCGTGACCGGCGTATGGTAGACGTTCGAGGTCGAGGGGAATTCTTAAGTGGTACACCTGCAACTAGAGTAAGACATCGTGTAAGCCAATCAGCAAAGCCAATCGTTGCAAACCAGCAAACAGAAAGAAGTACAAAAAGACCTAACACATCATCAGAATTTCATTTTCACATGAACACTTACGATTACTACTTGGCACATGCTGGGCACTGCTTTAAACTCATTTGTAAGGGTGGAGGTTGGGACAGTGAATTTTGTCCAATTTTTTCCAATGCCCAGTAAAATTACTTCTTTGCATTTAACTTGTCCAAAAGGATTATTGGGGTGCAACAATAAAAAATATCTAGCAAGCAAGCTAACATACTCTACTTGAGGTTACAGAATCAGTTTTAAAATGAAGGCTCTGATTTTACTCATGACACATAGTATACAATCATAACTTTTGATTTGAAAGGGCTGCAACTCGGAGTCAGTGTCGGCGGACTTTTCAAATTAACGACCAAGTCACTCCACATAATCGCTGAACAACAAAGACAAACCTTGCAGTAGTACCTCACCTGGAATTTGAGACAGCATCGCCGCAGAAGACTCTTCTAACAGGTCCTCGATTGACCCATGAAGTGAGCTGTGCCATAAGTGAGATGGCTGAGGGACTCGGGGAAAACCAGCAGCAAGTGACTCTGAGTAGAGCAGAGCGGTGAGGTTGGTAAGGCCAGGATTCCTGATGATGGGGAAGCCACAGATGCGCTCTATGTGTTGCCAGCGATGGAGACGCTCCCGCAGGCATGCCGTTACGTCTGACAAGGCATTCCTTTTGGAGAGAGATAGGCGTTAGTGCTTTATATATCTCCTCTTGGAGAGACCTGTTTACTTTGGGAGAGTAAAAGTCAAACCTAACTATAGTCACTATGCGACTCACTTTGCCTCGAGAATCTTATGGTCAACCTGATCCAAAGATGAACTGTGGGCCACATGGAGAGTCCCAAACACTGAGCTTCTCTTCTTCTTAATCTTTTCTGCCTGAAGAAAAGGATGCAAGAAGATATTCAGACTGAAATGCTGAGTCACTATTAGTTGCTTTGCGTACGATAAATGTCAGAAAGGTTCCGGCACTGGTGTCACAAATACTGTATAGCAATCGCCCTGGAATCAAACATGCTCCCTGGGCATTCTCTGCCACGCCTTCATGCACTCTTGTCAGGAATATATATATATATATATATATATATATATATATATATATATATATATATATATATATATATATATATATATATATATATATATATATTTTTTTTTTTTTTTTAGATCCTCCACAGTTCTGTGGTCATGACCGTCCTGATGTGGTTCAGGTCTTAAAACCTGTTCCACCGATTACCGTTTTGAGTTTTGGGGAGGAGGGAAAAAATGAACACAGAGCCAGCTCGGGTGATTCGGGAGACTGCTCTAGCAGGGCAAATTCCTTCTCGACCAGGAACTGTTTGGAGGCTCTGTGAGCAGGCGTGTTGTCCTGATGAAGCAGCCACAATTTGTCTTGCAACACTCAGCTGCCCTAATTTGAAGGGACAAGGTTGTAGTTTGAGTTTGAAATCTATCCTTTTGTGACGGCAGTCCCGGAACTTCTCTGACACACCTGTTTCGGCTGTATTTTTCCATGTCTCACCTCTTCTTTGGCAGTGGCGAGCTGTAATTCAGCACTGTGTTTCTTGACATTGTAGTACTGGACCTCAACTTCATGTGTCAACTGGAGCCACTGCTGGAGGACTTCTGAGGCAGTCCAAGTTGCATGCATGTCCTTTTCCGCCTGCCTCAGTGCTCCACGGACCTGAGGCCACGATATTTGTCAGTTTTTAAATGTTTTGTTTTAAATTGGACCGACCTCTGCACGGTGCTAGCTATGAATGCATGTGAGGTACCTGCACAAGTTCTTCTTCTGCATATCGGAGGCGACTTAGTTCACTGACGGCGCCCTGCCTCAGCTCTTGAAGGCGATGGGCTTCCTCCTGTGCCCCTATGATTTCATCCCTCATCTTTTCCTCCAGGTTTTGTTTCTCCTCCGCCACGTTACGTTTCTCCTCCTGGGCTCGCTCCAGTCTGAATAGGAGGCAAATTGCATCGTCACGTTGATAACATCAATTCCTGGCGATGAAGACTGTGGGATTTGTCCTGTGTGCTTACTGTTCCTGCATGTCTAGGAGGCTTTGTTCAGCCCGCTGCAGACTTTCCAAATCCTTCATCATCTTGTTTATATGGATCTTGCTGCTTTTGTTCTGGACCTGAGCAAACCAGCAGCCCCCAACTCCCATCACCACTGACACCATGAGCAGTAGATCTTTCATATAATTGTGAGGGGGGCCTGTGAGGAAAAAAAAAATGGTTGTGATTAAAAAAATGATGTATTTTTCATGTATCATGGATAAGTGGTTGATTGCTTCTTTGCAACGTCGTCATGATCAATAGCAGCTGAAATGAAGTGTTATCTTGCACCTAATGTACCGTGAATACGAGTACAATTTAGCAAGATGGAGCTAGGGGCTTTATTGATCCAGACATTGATCATTTAAGACCTGCAAAATCTCTGGAGCTCACTGAGAGTAAAAATTCAATCCGAGCATAGTCATTGTCATGATTTGTCCTTCACATTTCGAGGAAACTTGTGTTAAAAGAGACAAGCCGTCATCCATGTTCCTTACGGGTCGGTGGTCCAAACAGCACAACATCAAGAGCTTTGATGTTGAGCTTCTGTTTGTCTCTCTGATCCTGAACTCTCAGCTGGCCACTCAGGAATGAAGGCTCATTGGCTGCAATTCTATAGAAAAGGCAGAGGGATGCTGTTTTTGTTGTTCTTGTTGTTTTAATTAAGATGAGTGTGTTTTCAAACATTTGCTTGGACACAGAATATTATCACCTCGGGAGTGTGTTTCCATTGACTTTGAAGTCTTTAAAGTTCTTTTCATACTGCGGCAATTCGACAAACTCCCTGAGCCAGCGGATAACGTCGTCTTGGGTCCAATTATGAACTGGGAAGTGAGAACACAAGTGAGACTTGGTAAAGTTTCAAATGTTTGTACACATTTCATTTTCTGGACAAACACCTTCAGATGACTTCCAGCCTTTCCAAAGCTCCTCCACTGTGATGTGCTGGTCTTCTCGGTGCAGGTGGCTATGTTTGTTGGTCTGCTGTTGCTTCATGTCTTCAATGATGAACTGCAAGATTTTAAGAAAAGGTTTGGAGTCAGCAGCAACAGGTTGAAAACACCTTGGGAAAAAAAATCACAGCACAGTTTATATCCAAAATACTAATCTGATCAATTGATCAGTTGTATTGTTCCTTCGCTTATGTTTTCTGCTTTAGGATAATTAGTTTTTTGTTTTTTTTAGACTTATCAAATTGAAAAGGCTTTGGCAAAATACAGTCAGGTCTCCATATTCTGAGCTAGAATTCCACAGTTTTTATTCCTGTGCATTTTTCTTTGCAAGTTTTATGGTCTGTCAACATTATCCTCATTTACATGGTGCTCCAAAAGCAAATGAAAACATTTTATCTGCATACCGGGTAAGTAACACGTGCCTGCTCACCAACTGTGTGTCCAGGTCTGACCGGAAAAGTGTATTTTTAGCGTTCTAGTCTGTGTATACATTGAGGAGTGGGGCTATGGAAGTAATGTGTCTCCACTTACCAGCATACATTTACACTTGGCTGGTGAGGCATTTTCAAGTTCATGAACTTGAGCTGCACATATGGATCAACACTTTCTGCCTTCCACACTTCATAAATGCAGTTTCTGTTTCTGGTTGATATACAATATTATGATCGCGTGATCTGAATCCTGCTTTAGTAATTGGATAATTTGCACACCAATGTTTTTGACATTCAGGAAGCCCATTTTATTCACAGCCTCAATAAAATCTCAGCTAAATGCAAACATTCAGACTGAACAAATTTGGTCAATGATTTATGGGTTTCATTAGTGGAGCAGCAGTTCAAGCAGGGAAGCCCTCTCCCGCACCGCTTCGTCCAGCTTTTCCGGAGGGTTCCCGAGGTATTCCCAGGCCAGCCGGCAGGCATGGTCTCTCCAATATGTCCTGGGCTGTTTCCAAGGTCTCCTCCTTTTATGACTGACCCGGAACACCTCACCAGGGTGGCGTTCAGAAGGCATGCTAAACAGACGCTAGAGCTACCTCATCTGGCTCGTCTCGATGCGGAGGAGCAACAACTACACTCCGAACCCATCCCATCCCATCACCCGCATGCTTCTATCCTCTCATCAACATGGGTGACTTACAGGCAATAAGCATGCCCGCACCTGCTCAGCGCCACTCACCGAGGGCGAGCGGAAGGGCGTCTTACCCTTCTCACCCTTATGTAATTTGTCTCACCATAGGGGTTTTATCTGGTCCCTCACCTCGGGCTTCTTTGCCCCGGGTGACCTCGCGTGGCGTCGTTTGATTCTGTATTTAAAATAGATACTGACACTTGTCTGCATAGTGCCTAGAAATGTAGCCTTGGATAAAGATGAAGGCTTCATTTGATGACTGAAGACATCTTGGGACTGAGCTGTGACGAGCTCATGTCACTCCCTTGATGTCTCTACGGCAACCGTAATTCGAGGCCTTATATAATGGAGCTCGGAGGTCCATTCTGGAAGGTGAAAGGGCAATCACGAAAATCACATACACGAACGTGCAATGCGCACTATGAAATTGACTGTGTCGGTGTGCCGCAATATCTTAAGAGTGCCGAATGTATGAGAGCAAACCATATTTGTCAGGGGGCCAAAAGCCAAGTTAAACTGTTGCTATCCTTGAAGTAGCACGTTTTCTTCAGCCAAAGCAACTGTTGTCGTTGATTTTAATCCTGCATGTCTCTTGCAACTTGGTGAGGATATGAAATTATTTCAGGAAGGATGAGAAAACATCGTACCTCCACACTCTCCTCCACCTCAATCCCTCCATCCTTGTCATCATCCATCATCTGATGGATGCTCTGCAGAGCCTCCAGGCTGTAACGATCGGCTTCACTTATACACGGTGGCGACACCACCATGCATGGGTCTACACAGGTCCAAAAGACAAATAAATAACACTGTTACCGTACAGTATACAACACTTTTTCAATCAATACATAAATGAATGCTTCATTAGGAAATTTTAACTTATTCCTACTCCGTTTTGGACTGACAGGACATAGTGTTCTCTGTGTTTTGAACTGCATGTTCAAAGTAAAAAAAATAAATAAATAAAAATCACAATAAAAGTGATTAACTGGTTCTTTAGTTTGAAAACAACATATTGCAATTATTTTGCAGTTCTAACGGAGAATGATTGCTCCGTTGATGTTGCTCCAACAGACGGCGCTTTCGTTTTTTTTTTTTCTTTTTATTAAAAAAACAAATGAGATAGTTTATTTTTGTTGACATTTGTTTTAATTTTAAACAATTAGACAACACAACTTTGTTGCGCTACCATCTCCCCCCCACCCTTCTTAAAAAACAACTAAAGCTCGTTGACTTTGTTATTAGATAAATATTTAATTTGTCAGAACTGAATGTTCTACGTGAGGTTAGGACAGGGGTGTTATAAAATATGATGTAAGAGGAAGACGGTTTGGCTGTCATATACTGTAATTCTAGAAAATACGTGCTTAATGTTGACCTGGTTAATCATTCAACATATCAAAACAAACCGTCTTGGGTAGGTGTTGGACTGTACAGCATGTTCCGAAATTAGGATCTGAATAGAGAAGACCAAAATACTGTAATGGAAAATGACCTACAGATTATCGTTTTTCCAGGTCTCTTAGTCACAGCCCATTTTTGTCTCCGTGACACAGATATCTTTGTGCTCTGGGCGCCTCGAGAGACAACAAGTCAAAAGATCTGCTTGTGAAGCGAGTATACCAGAAAGCTCCTGACATGCTTGCCTCTCTGTGAAAAATAATACGATTGTCTGTACGTTGAATTAAAGGAAAAGTTGTTTCAGTGAGTAACGATGGACCAACATTAACCTTATTGCTCGATGCCATGAGGTTATTTGAGGTATTATTTGCTAAATCATCTTCCCATCTGTTCAACATCGTACACCACAACCAAAGCAAGGGTCACGCTCCCTTGGTTTCTGATGAAATCCTGCAGTTCTTCGCTGATGGTGGCTATTAATTCTCAATAATGTTTAGGCAAAGACTTTCTGAGTTACACGTGCGAGTTTGTGTACGTACAGTATTTTTCTTTTTGTTTTAAGACATTTACATAACACAGGTAGGCCTTTTATCTTGCAGTGTTTACAAAGGTATATTCTAAATATCTAAAGACAGTCACAGCCCAGAAATGCATGCCTATAGACCAGTGATTCCCAACCAGTGTACCCCGGTACACACATTAGTGTGCCCTGAGAGCTTAACTTTCACTTAATTGGTGAGACAATTATTTATTAATAACAAATAATGTATTGTTGTCCATCTATGCCAGCAACTTATAGTGATAGAAAGAACAAATAAATGGCAAAAAAAGTATGAGATGGCAAAAAGTATGAAATTGTCATATGTATTCTGTTTTTGTGACAGGTTTTTTTGGTGGTGTGCCATGTGATTTTTGGAACTTAGAAAATGTGCCTTGGCTCAATAAAGGTCGGGAATCACTGCTATAGAAAACAACGAAGTATCTCCACCCATTTTCCGAATCTGGACAAATCAAATAAAAAGGAGATGGGGAATGAGAGGAGGGCGGGGGCTATGCTTGGCCCTCAGGTAGGGAGCACAATTTGTTTTATTTTCCCCACAAGCTGGAAATCCTTTGGAAGCAAGTCTAAATTTGAAAGAGTAAATTAGTTACTACACTCATTACTTCAAAAGTAACTCAGTTTCTTTACTAATTCTGCTACTTGATTATAAAAGTAACTACCGGTAGTTAGTGGAGATGGTGAAAGGTGCCACTTTCAGAAATTCTGATGTTACCCACATGTGGAAGTATTCTACAATGTAATGCTTTGTGATGTTAGAAAAGTAACAGTAGTCTTATTACTTGAATAGAAAAAGTACGTAAAAGTAAAATGAATTGTTTTTTTTTTTTTTTCCCACAAATATGCATACTTGGAGTACCATGTTACTTCGTGATGCTTTACAGGAATTCCTGTGTGATTCATTCAGTCAACTTACCCCCTGGATTGAAACCTGTACCCCCACTTGGGAAACTGACGCCTGGCAGCTCACCGGCACTTTGCACAACGACAAAAAGAGCAGCAGGGAAAATGAGGAATAAAAATAGGACAAAGGGAAGCATGTCGAAAGTTGAAAAAATCCTGAAAATAAAAATGAAATGCGGACTGAGGAATGAACAAAACGTTCAAGTACCGAGGGCAACTGCACGGTGCCTAAACCGTTGCCCAGTGGAATTCCAGAAAAATCTCGGAGTTATATTCCTTAGACCATATTAAAAAGCCGATGATGGCGCATCCAGAAATCGTTCCATCTTGAAGATCGATGTGGTGATCACAGAACAGCATCAAATCCAGAGGATGAAGATGAACAAATGATGTCTTTAATCCTGCTTCCTAGTGTTCACTTGATATCTATTTTGTATATGATAAACAAAATCCAGTACTTCAGTCCTCTTTCACAGTCGTGTAAAGACCTCAAGACACCGCTCTCACTATCTCTCTCTGTCTCAGTCCAGTAGCAGGGTCTCATCACATTATTAGGTTTCCTCATACGCCAACCCCCATCCCAAATGTGTTGAGGGTGAAAAAAAAAAATGCCGTTAACAGTTGTTCCGCTGACTGCCATATAGTTATTTTCTGTCTTTGATTTGTTTTCGGATTATAGTGCTGACTTAGGTGGCATAAAAAGTTTCCATTTTAAGCTTTTGCTTGAGATACGAACAGGAAGAGCATGACATTGGTCATGGCTTTGCTGGGTCGGAGACTCGGATGAAACTCGTTTCATCAACTATGCCAATTAACTTTGCCTGCGTGTTATTGGTACGGTCTATGTGTGTGTGTGTGTGTGTGTGTGTGTGTGTGTGTGTGTGTGTGTGTGTGTGTGTGTGTGTGTGTGTGTGTGTGTGTGTGTGTGTGTGTGTGTGTGTTTCAGCAGACATGCTCCACAACCTAGTCTGGCTGTCGAACCCATATGATTATGCAAGTACATTAATAGCGCAAAAGGACACAAACAGTCTCACAGCCGTGCTAACAGTAGCCTAACAAAGTGTAAGGTTTCATTCCAGCAATCTCCTCCCAGTTTAAAAATAGGCACGCCGTTGACCTGTAGCCATGCCCAACAGGGCCCCTGCAGCATTGAGCTAAGTAGGGTGCACTAGGTTCTTGAATAGGAACACAAAATCTAATTAGACCCATGACCAGAGCTGTATTGGGTCTCCCTAGATACCGACAAGAAAGTGTGTTGAATTTAGTGCTGCGCCGTTAGGTCAATCGGCCGCTAAATCATGATTGGTCGATTTCTGTGGAAAAGTACGATCGGCATGACAATGAATGGCTTTCATTGCCGAACACAAAAAAGCGATCACTAACAGCTCGTACTTTGTAGCCTGCAGTCAACACATCCCCTTGCCCTTTCGGTATCAGAAGGACTCACTCATGGATGATCGGTATCCCTGATCACTAATACCCTTAGCTGAATTAACACCGAGGTTTCGATGTAACAATATGTTTATTATTGTTTATAGTGTACAGTGACTGAATCATACGAAGAGGTTTTCTAAGATATTGTACTGCTCATGTTGCTAAATAATGTAATCAAAATAAAATTGACGTAACTATAGATTCAAAAGAGCGAAATTTCAATGTTGAAAAGTATGTAAACTGAACCTCAGCAAAAGCTTGTAAAACAAAGCAGGTATACAAAGAAGTCAAATCTTTTGTACTCTATCTCAATACAAAAACTGCCGTAGCAAGGCACACAACAATGAACAATGTCGTTTGCCCTTACGGTTTTTAACCCATATGCTGCAGTCGATGTAAATAAGTTTATATAATGCAACATACAATTTTACAAAAATTTTAAAAGTAGTATTCCTGAATATTTATTTTACTTTCAACAACTCGACATGTTCAGTGGAATCAGCACTATACATACACATATAGTTCTTATTTTTTTCTTTGTATTTTTGCCCTCTATGGACAATAAAAGCGGCACTGTGCTATGACCAAAACACATACACTGTATAAATCTATACTGTATATATAAAACATGAATTGGAATATTTCATATCACACAATTTGTATGTGTTGTCTTTGATTTAAAGATGACAATACGCAAAAATCTACAAAAATTGTAGAAATTGTAACACATGGGTTTTAAACGAGCTGAAAGGCCCATCCTTTGCCTTGAGTCCAAAAGCCTGAAAGGGGCATGCGTGTCCAAAATACTCCACTTGATAGAACCAAACACTTGCGCTTCCATCACGTGTTCTCAAAGGTCCTCCTCAGAAACGCAAAACAGTTTAGTCATTGTGCATGTTTCAAAAATAACACGCTTGCTATGAGTATCACGATGACAACATGGACATGACTGAGGACCCTGATAACATGCCTGAGTCACAACTACGGTAAGCCACCTGAACATTTGTGAGTGCGCCCAGTGAGGAGGAAGGTGAAGACGAAGGGGTCTGGGATGCTGATGCTGTTGATGAGGAGCTGGCGTGTGTCCTCAATATGGCCTCAGCAACACTGCAGTGAGGTCGGGGTCCTGGTTCTGAAGTGTAGGTGAAGGTGAGCGAGGTGGCATAGATGATTCCATCGTTACGGACCAGCGTGACCGGGACCTGCACTGGCTGCCTGACCCAGCGCCAGCCCTCTCTGAAAGCCGAAATGTCCGGCACCACACACAGGATGATCTCGCCGCATCTTGGAAGACACATGAATATCACAAAGCTTTCCGGATTTAAGTCCACACACACAGACACACATAAAGTATACTGCTCACAAAGACTTAGGGATATTGCGCTTCAAGGTGAAATTTCACCTAAAATCCTGAAATGTCAAATGAAGTTCACCTTTAAAGATTGCATTTCAGGTTCAACCAGGAATTTAAGACAAAACCTGAAAGAATAACACTAACTATTTAACTATTGTGAGTAGTGTACATTTGTACTCACAACTATCATACCTATATATGGTATCAGCCTCCACATCTCCAAACCACACCGTTAGTTTCGGGGAGAAGTTGTGTCCAGTCAGCTCTAACATGGCTACATCTCCTCCGCCATTTAACTGAAACGACACATCCATCAAACATAAAAAATTGTTTCAAGGCAACAAAAAGCACATTGTTCAAACTCTGTGTGTGCCTGTGCACCTGCAGGCTCTCCACGACAGGTACGGGAGTGACTGAAGTGCTCACAGGGCCCATGCCCTCATAGAATGTATACTCAGCCTTGTCTGTGCTGATGATGGTCCAGCAGGCGCCATCGTTAATGATCTCCTTGTTTCCTTCTTTGATGCATGGCGCAGCCTGAAGCAAAAAAATCATTTTACACTTACGCTGATGTATGGTTGAGGGTTATTTCTGTCAAGTGACGTTCAACTCGTTATTAAATCAAAGGGTATGCTTACTTTCTCGTCCCTGTCCTGTGAATGCTTTACATGGTATTTTCAATAAAAATGTGAAAAGCTATACATTTTTTATGGTGTTAGTTTAAGCCGACAGTTTATTCATTCTGTTCTGAACATGTGATGATCGATTTAAGCAAATTCCATCAGATTCACAGACTTTTCTCCTCACTGCATTGAAATTATCTTTTGAAAAATAATTCCTCTGTAATTCCATTTTATGCCTTTCATTTAATTTTTGATTATTGATTTTTGATTGATTTTTCGTGCAACAAAACTAACCAATCAGAGACTGAAGACATGACTGAGAGACATTTCAATCATTTGCTCACATGCAGCGCCACTTACAAAGCCTTGTGGGGATACATGCAGACTATTTCAATTTCTTGGCTGGATTGTTTAACTACTGTCAGCAACAAAACTTAAAAAGAAGGAATTGACCAGCTCTCTAATTCAAATCTCTGCTGTTTTGAGCGGCATTCATTCAACAATGCAAACAGTGTTCTACTGTCCATTCACGATGCGGTACATGCAAATTCACCTATCGCCTTTTTTTTAACCGATCCTGTTATTTACTAAAAAACTACTACTCGCTGTTTCTGAGCTTTGTAATAAGTCTAATTGCCACAAGATGGCGCCATAGCCTCGTGTGTGTGTTTGTATGTGTGTGTGTGTCTCTCTCTCTCTCTCTCTCTTTCTCTCTGGTTTTTTTTTTTTTTTTTTTTTTTAACACTGCACAAAGCAGCCTTAAATTGGCATCAAAGTCCCGTCGAGCAGCCTAAGATTCCGCCAAGTGCAGACTACCGTTTTACTCATCATTGGAAGTACCTGTATATCATACTTGGTTTGATCTCTGGCCAACTTGAAGTGCATTGCTTGAACTGCCCACCTGGTATTGAATTATTCTATCCTGTGAGAGACAGAGGTACATCCGTTCTGTATCCTTCAGGTAAAAGGCACACTTGTGGAGTTGTGACACCGGGTCATCTGCATCCCACAACGCTGCCTGCTTGTCCACTTTACGGATGACCTTAGAAATTAAGGAGGGGGAGGGGGGGGGAGCACGTTTAGCAGTAGACAGATACTAGCTTGGAAGCATCATGGCACATCAGTTGTACAAACATCAAATCTCATTAAATACGGTGTATGGACATAAAAAATAGTGACAAAAGGCATAACTTGTAACGTCATATTCATTAATTGACTTAGACCCCTTATGTTCTTTCTGAAATTTAATTTGTTGTCCTACAAAAACATTTTGTACAATGACAACCTTCAGTGTTCCAGAAAGACTTGACAGAAGGCCAATTAAAAAATAAATCAATAAATACATAC